>PVIA01009187.1:0-63537 GCA_004024845.1 Tonatia bakeri | reverse complement strand
AAATTAGATGAACAAATGCAGGCTACGATAAGAGAAATGAAGGAAAACGCACAGGGAACCAATAGTGAGAGGAAGAAAACTGGGACTCAAATCAATGGAGTGGACCAGAAGGAAGAAAGGAACAACCAAACAGAAAAGAATGAAGAAACAAGAATTCAAAAAACTGAGGAGAGGCTTAGGGACCTCCAGGACACCTTTAAACGTTCCAACATCCGAATTATGGGGGTACCAGAAGGGGAAGAGGAAGAGCAACAAATTAAGAACTTATTTAAACATGTATTAAAGGAGAACTTCCCCAATCTGGCAAGGGAAATAGACTTTCAGGAAGTCCAGGAAGTTCGGAGAGTCCCAAAGAGGTTGGACCCAAGGAGGAACACGCCAAGGCACATCATAATTACATTAGCCAAGGTAAAAATGAAGGAGAGAATCCTAGAAGCAGCAAGAGACAAGGAGACAGTAACCTACAAAGGAGTTCCCATCAGACTGTCAGCTGATTGCTCAAAAGAGACCTTACAGGCAAGAAGGGGCTGGCAAGAAGTATTCCAAGTCATGAAAGGCAAGGACCTACATCCCAGATTGCTCTATCCAGCAAAGCTTTCATTTAGAATGGAAGGGCAGGTAAAGTGCTTCTCAGACAAGGTCAAGTTTAAGGAGTTCATCATCACCAAGCCCTTATTATATGAAATGTTAAAGGGACTTACTTAAGAAAAAGAAGATTAAAAATATGAACAGTAAAAAAAAGTCATCGAATGGAGGGTTAGCAACAGGGAAGTAGGAGGAGGAGGGAGGGGGAAAAGATATAGAGAATAAGTAGCATAGACAGTAGGTAGAAAATAGACAGGGGAAGGTAAGAATAGTATGGGACATGTAGACACTAAAGAACTTATGACACATGGACATGAACTAAAGGGGGGAATGAGGGTGGGAGAGGATGGGCAGGGTGGAGGGGAGTGAAGGGGGAAAATGGGCCAACTGTAATAGCATAATCAATAAAATAAAGAAGAAAAAAAGAATAGTATAGGAAATGTAGAAGCTGTAGAACTTATATGTATGTCCATGGACATGAACTAAATGGGGGAATGCGGGTTGGAGCGGGTGTGCAGGGTGGAGGGGAACAAAGGGGAGGAAATGGGACAACTGTAATAGCATAATCAATAAAATATATTAAAAAATAGAAAAAAGAAAACTGGATAGGTACAGAAGAGAAAGTGGTAGTCTAGGCAAAAGAACTGGTGGGACCAAAGCCCCAGAGACAGGAATCACTATGGTTTATATGTGGTGGGATGTCAATTAAGGAACCCAGTTGGCCTCCTTGAAGAAAAAATAGAAGAGAACTTTGGTAGAGAGGAGACAAATTAAAATGGGCATGTACACTATCCAGAGGACTTAGGTTTGGGAAACAAATGAAGTCCTTGTAAGCTCTGAGGCATGGAATACAAGGGGTCTAAAGCAACACTTTTTAATGTTGAAAATGTATATCACTACTCAGTACGTATATGCACGTGTATGTATGGATGTGTTTGTGTGTATAATAGAAACCTAACTTTTCTGAAAACAATTATTTTTAAGGACCAGTGTGATGTACTCTAATGTCATCTGTATTTGTGTGAGAATTATTTGCTGTTGTGACTTATAAAAATGGTTGGGACTTCTGGTCAAGATAGAGATGTAGGTAGATATACTTTGCCTCCTCCCACAACCACAAGGACAACAACAAATTTAAAATAAAAAAAAATAACCAGAACTGCCAGAAAATTGAACTGCATGGAGTCCTACAACCAAGGAGTTAAAGAAGAAACACATTCATCTAGACTAGTAGGAGGGGCAGAGATGGGCAGCTAGGGTGAAGAAGACTCATGGCAAGGCGGAAGGTGGAGGACTGGGGCAGGCAAGGTGGTGGCTGGTGGACCAGGTGGTCCCACTTTCACATGTGGATTAACTGGGAGGAACAACTGGAAAGCCAGAAACACCACACAACTCAGGGTTCCAGTGCAGGGAAATAAAGCCTCAAAAGCTCTGACTGTAAAAATCTGTGGGGGTTGCAATGGTGGGAGTAACTACCAGCCTCACAGGAGAGTTGGTTGGAGAGATCTACAAAGTCCTAGAATGTACACAAAATAACCCACACAGGAATCAACACCAGATGGGCTCAATTTGCTTGTGGGTAGTTGGGGAGGTAATTGAAAGTCGGAAGAGAGCTGAGCAGTGGCATTGTTCCCTCTTGGACCCCTCCCCCACATACAGCACCACAGTGCAGCAACCTGGGTTGTTCCACCCTGGCAAATACCTAAGGTTCCACCCCTTACTACGTAGGGGTGCTGAGAAAAAAAAATATGGTCCAAATGAAAGAACAGATCAAACCTGCAAAAACAGACCTAAGCAATGAAGAGACAGCCAACCTATCAGATGCACAGTTCAAAACACTGGTAATTAGGATGCTCGCAGAAATGGTTGAGTATGGTCACAAAATAGAGGAAGAAGTGAAGGCTATGCAAGGTGAAATAAAGAGAAATGTACAGGGAACAGTGAAGGGAGTAAAACCAGATGTAAATCAATTATTTGGACCAGAAGGAAGAAATAAACATTCAGTGGGAACAGAATGAAGAAACAAGAATTCAAAAAAATGAGAAGAGCCTTAGGGACCTCCAGGACAACTTTCAATGTTCCAACATCTGAATTATAGGGGTACCAGAAGGGGAAGAGGAAGAGCAAGAAATGGAAAACTTATTTGTAAATATATGAAGGAGAACTTCCTCAGTCTGGCAAAGGAAATAGACTTCTGGGAAGTCCTAGAAGCTCAGAGAGTCCCAAAGAAGTTGGACCCAAGGAAGCACACACCAAAGCACATCATAATTATATTACCCAAGATGAAAGATAAGGAGAGAATCTTAAAAGCAACAATAGGAATGGAGAGAGTTACCTACAAAAGAGTGCCTATAAGACTATCAGCTGATTATTCCGAAGAAACCTTGCAGGCAAGAAGGGGCTGCAAAGAAGTATTCGAAGTCATGAAAGGCAAGGACCTACATCCAAGATTACTCTATCCAGAAAACCTATCATTTAGAATGGAAGGGCGGATCAAGTACTTCCCAGATAAGGTAAAGTTTAAGGAGTTCATCATCACCAACTCTTATTATATAAAATGTTAAAGGGACTTATCTAAAAAATAGAAGAAAATCAAAAACTATGAATAATAAAATGACAACAAACTCATAACTATCATCAACTGAACCTAAAAAACAAAAACTAGAACTAAACAAACAACTAGAACAGGAATAGAATCACAGAAATAGAGATCACATGGAGAGTTATCAATGTGGAGGGGGAGGGGGAAAGGAGAGAGGGATTGGTACACAGAATAAGAAGCATAATTGGTAGGCATAAAATAGTCAGGAGGAGGTTAAGAATAGTATAGGAAATGGAGAAGCCAAAGAACTTATATGTGTGAATCACTGACATGAACTAAGGAGGGAGAATGCTGGTGGGAGGGGTGATGCAGGGCAGAGGGGAATAAAGAGGAGAAAAATGAGACAACTGTAATAACATAATCAATAAAATATATTTAAAAAAATAACAATCAACATTATACCAAGCAAGAGACAACCAACATACTCAAAATATCCAAATCAATAAAATTATTGGTAAAATTGAAAAAAAAATAATGGTTGGGCTATAAAGTAAATACTCCCAGGTATTACAAATTTTGAAAGCAAATAAGGTCATTCATAAGGCACTGAAGAAATTATATTTACACCCTTTACCACACCATTTTGAAATGTGCTGTTGTAACCCCTGATTTTAGCTGTCTAATTGTCTATGTTCCAAATGTACTCTACAAATTCAGTATTCTGTGCTTTGGGATCTCAGAAGTTGGCTTCAACATAACCTAACCACGGGAACAGAATGTACATTTAGGCTCACCTTTCCATTTTAGGGAGCTGAAGCAATGTTAGGTTACTTAGTGGAGTCTATTTGAGCTTATTTGAAATCTCTTTGTTTTCTCTTTTCAGACATAGCTTACTTCAAAGTGGCTGCCAAAACTCCTTCTTTTGCTGGAATTTTCAATTGTATGGGAAAGAGCCTCTCTCATTGGCAATCATGCAAGTTCTGGATTATACTTTGGTTTTATTATTTCTGGGGGCAAATGATTTTTTGTTTTGGTACTCTGCTATTCCCTATGTTGGGTCTCAGTCATAGCTGTTACTGTGTCATTGACATCTGGCACAGGGTAGGCACTGATAGGTGCCCCATAAACGTTTGTTGAAAGGATAAATAAAATGCCACTTTGAGCACTAAGACATTTCTGGCTCCTCTGAAATTCATTGATTTTTTACCTGAAAATGAATGGCATTTTGTCCATATGTATATTGAAGCTTTTGTTACACCATATTTTTAAAAAGATTTTATTTATTTATTTTTGGAGAGAGGAAGGGAGGGAGAAAGAGGGACAGAAACATCAATGTGCGGTTGCCTCTTCCATGACCCCTACTGGGGGACCTGACCCACAACCCAGACATTTGCCTTGACTGGGAATTGAACCAGTGACCCTTTGGTTCTCAGGCCAGCACTCAGTCCACTGAACCACTCCAGGCAGGGCTGTTACACCATATTATGTTATTCATTTAGGTATCCATTTTGTTCATTAGACTACAATCTCTTTGTGGGAAACAATAATTTTTCTTTTATTGCCTTGGTCTCTGAAGTGGGCATTGAATGATTGTTGAAGGAACATATCAATAAAAGTACAAATAAGGCATGGGGTTAATTATGAACATATACAATACCTCAGATATTTATAAGTTATCTATGGAGACTTCTCAACTTCTCCAGTTATCAGTGATCTTCCTTTCATTTATGTATTCACTCATACCTGTATGCCTCAAATATCTTGGCCAATTACTTTGTGTCAAGCACTGTTTTAGGCTCTAAGAATTCAGTGGTGTATACTACCAACTCCTCGCCCTCATGGAGCTTATGTTCTATTGAATGAGATAAGTAACTGAAGATTAAGTAGAAAAAAAAAGAGGAATATCTATTCATGCTATAGAAGGCAATTCTTGATTATATTCTACTTTTAACAGGTATTTTGTTGCATGAGCAGTTGATCTTGAGGAAGGATAATAGTCATTATTTTCCTGTTCCCCATATTGAAGAGGACTGCAAGCTCCTCTTCGTATTGAAACTGTACTCTCCAAATGCAAGGTTGTTATTTTTTCAATATGATTTGTTCATCAGTGTATACTAAGGACATAGGACAGTGCATTGTACATAAGACAGTGCCTTGCACATAGTATGTAAAAATTGTAATTGAGATATAATTTATATATAACATTGTATAAGTTTAAGGTATACAGTGTGTTGATTTGATACATTTATATATTGCAACATGATTATCACCTTAGCTTCAGATAACACCCCTATCATCTCTCATAATTATAATTTATTTGTTGTGAAGATTTAAAATCTAGTCTCTTAGCAATTTTGAAGTATGTAATATAGTATTGTTGACTATAACTACTATGTGGTGTAATAAATCTCCAAAACTTGTTCATTCTCTAGTTGCAAATGTGTACCCTTTAATAATATATACCAAATTTTCCCACCCCTCAGCTCCTGGTAACAACCATTCTACTCTCTGATCTATGAGTGTGGCTTTTTTAGATTCCATTGTTAATTGACATCATACAATATTTGTCTTTTTTTCTGTATGGCTTATATCACTAAGATAATGCCCTCAAGGTCAATCCATATTGTCACAAATGGCAGGATTTTCTTCTTCCTCATGGCTAAGTAATCACATCTTTTAAAAAATAGATAAATGATTTGTTTTATTATTCAAAATAAGTACAATACTGCATACAAGATCTGTTCAGAAGGTATCCAGCCATATACTATGAAAAATAGAGACATTTACTGAAGAAGATACGAGATACAAGAAACTCTGTACATAACACAATGACGCCTCAGCCCCCCTCATTATAGACTCCCTGGGACCTCACACAGTTCTCCCAATAACCATCAGCTGCCCTGTTGTATTTTTCTGACTCTCATCAACTGTCTGAAATCTCTTCCCTTTCAAAGGTTATTTTAGTTTTGGGAGAAGCCAGAAGTTGCAGGGCACCAAATCTGGGCTATCAGAAGGTTGAGTCACCAGGGTAATTTGATGTTTCACCAAAAAACTCTTCATGAGATATGATGCATGAGCAGGTGTGTTGTCATGATGAAACTGCCAATCACCAGTTGTCCATACCTGTGGACTTCTGAGTAATCTGAATAGTTTCCATGGGGGAACATTCAAACTAATGCAAAATCCAATACAGATCTATTTCTCTACTCGCTCAGTCCTTTTGAATGTGATGGCCACTCAATACACATGGTCACTCAACAGCGTCTACCACCCTCACTGACTAGTACAGTGAAGTGGTCATTATTCATCCACTTGCATTCTGGTCCACTCTCCTTGTCTGCCAGGTTACATAGATGTTGTGCAAACCATTCTCATTATATTAACAATGGCTGGACTTTTTCTGAACAGACCTCATTTATTATTTACTCATTTTTATTTAATCTCTGATTCCCTCCTCAAATAATTTAGATTGTTATGTGAAAAATTTTGCATTTATAATATAACTATTGAGAGCCAACAGTGGTAGATACTAAACAAAGCTATGTTTAGCCATGGATGATTGTATTTTAAAGTTCTATCATATCGCTTTTACTTTTTATTTATTTTTAAATTTTCAATTACAGTTAACATTCAACATTATATTAGTTTCAGGCATTCAGAACAATGATTAGATATCTGTATACCTTATGAAATGATCTCCCTGATAAATCTAGTACCACTTAACACCATGCATAGTTATAAGATTATTGACTCTATTCCCTATGCTGCACTTTACTTTCTGTGATTATTTTCTAATTGCTACTGTTTGACTGTCAATGTGTACAGTCAAACATCAGTTCTCAAATGTCTTGGTTCTTGATTCATTTATTGACCAAATTGTTCATAGAAAATATGTTTCAGCTGTCTAACAAAACTTAGGGTCTTGATTCTTACCCACCATTCCTTTCATGCTGATACCTGTATGGTCAGTTATGCATCTCTCTAGTGACAAAAAAGATTCAGTTTTCAAACCAATCACTTCTCAAACAGTTTTCTGGAAGAAACTAAGTTCAAGAACTGAGCTTCCAGTCTACTTCTTAATCCCTTCACCTTTTTCACCCAGCCTCCCAAACCCCTTCCATCTGGCAAACACAGTATGTTCTCTATCCATGAACTGTTTCTGTTTTTTTTTTTAATTTAGTCTTTTTATTCTACATATAAGTAAACTAATATACAGTGGCATCTTGGTATTCATTGTTAATTTCTTCTGATAAGTGGTGAACAAGTGACAATTGAAGAAGCATTTTCTCTTGCAGGGCAGCATTGTGACTCATACAAGTTCTAGCAAGTGCAACGAGTGGCGAACAAGCAGCCAGTGCTGAAACATTTTTCTCATCAAAATGTGACGAGTACTAGGTTTGACAAGTTCTGAAGCTGACGAGTATTGAGGCACCATTGTGTTTGTCTTTCTCTTTCTGATTCATTTTACTTAACATAATACACTCTAGATCCATCCATGTTTTTGCAAATGGTAAGATTTTATTCTTCCTTATGGCCAGGTAATATTCCATTGTATACATGTAACACTTCTTTATCCATTCATCTTTTGACTGGAGCATTTAGTCCATGTGTATTTAAAGTAATTATTGGGCTCTGGCTGATGTGCCTTGGTGGATTGAGCACCAGCATGCAAACCAAAGTGTCACCAGTTCGATTCCCAGTCAGGACATATGCCTGGGTTGCAGGCCAGTTTCCCAGTAGGGGGCACATGAGAGGCAACCACACATTGATGTTTCTCTCCCTCTCTTTCTCCCTCCCTTCCCCTCTGCCTAAATAAATAAATAATCTTTAAAGCAATTATTGATAGCTCTGCATTTATTGTCATTTCATTGTTTTCTTTTGTTTTACATAGAAAAAATACTGTGTTATGTAATAAAGATGATCAATAAGTTATGATATCAGTGTCACAAACTTTCTCATCCACAAGAACTTACCGACAAACATTATATATATATGTATATATATATATATTTATAATATATAATAATAAGAATTTCTAGTACAATTTTCTTCTAGAAATTTTAGTATAGAGCTACTAAAGATAAACATTCATAATTCATTTTAAAATAATTATTGAAAGGTATGTAGCTATTGTCATTTTATTGTTTTCTGATTATTTTTGTAGTTTTTCTCTTTTCCTTTTTTGTTTTAAATATTTTTTATTATTATTTTTAGACAGAGGGGAATGGAGGAAGAAAGAGATGGAGAGAAACATTGATGTGTGGTTGCCTCTTGCACATCCCTAACTGGGGACCTGCCCCACAACTCAGGCATGTGCCCTGACTGAGAATCAAACTGGTGACCTTTCCATTTGCAGACTGGAACTCAATCCACTGAGCCACACCAGGCAGGGCTAGACTATAAGATTTTTAAGGTCAGCTTTTATATCATGTATTTCTGTATTCTTAGCAGGAATTAGTTTTTTGGATAAATATATAAATGACCACTCAAATGATCAGATAATGCTAATGCATATTCCAAAATCTATTTTCAGACTCTCATACATCTTCTTAACTCATTTGAGAAAAGCAGCACGAGCACCATGGTCACTAGGGTCAGTGATATCTCTTTTTCATTTTTAATTAAATTTATTGTGATGGCATTGGTTAATAATATTATAAAATTTCAGGTGTAGAACTTAATATTATGACATGTGTATACTCTATTGTTCAATATGACCCAGTAATCCTTCTTTGGGATACCTACCCCAAAATTCTGAAAACATTTTATACAAAGATATATATATATATATATACCTCTCTGTTCATTGCAGCATTATTTGCAATACTTAAGACATGAAAACAACATGAGTATCCTTAGACAAATGAATAGGCAAATAAGAGGTACATATGTATAATGAAATACTACTCAGCTGTAAAAAGATGAAATACTGTCAGTGCTCTATTGAGGGCTCTTTTCTTCAATTTCTTATTAATCCTGGAAGGAGTTTAAGTAGGGAAAAAACATACCCAAGGAGCACCTTGTCTCAAGCTAGATACCACAATGTTTTAAAGTCCTTGGAATTGGACTTGGCCACTCTTTTCCAGATTATCCCAGCCTAAAATCATTCCTACTAATATTTGAAGACTAGCAATTGTCAAGTATACTGATTTTCTTTAAAAATAGAAAGGTAAAGGTTGGATCCTGGAAACCTGGAACCAGGAAATTTTATCCAAATCAAAATTCTGAAAGAGAATATTAAATGGCTTGTGGGAACTTAAAAAGAATAATCACCAAGGGCCCTCCACCTGAGTTCCCCAATATTAACTCACTCAAAACTATTTTAATTTTATTTTGTGATGGAGTTTCTAGGATGATAAATAAGAGGAGTGTCATTTATTTTAAGAAGTAATTTTAAAACTCAGGTTTGTTGAAGTATAATTGGTACAAAATAACTGCACTTTTTTAATGTGTACCATTTGATGAGTCTGGACATGAGCAAACAACTATGATACCATCACTACAATCAAGGAAAAAGACATGAGGACCACTTCCAGAGTTTCTTTGTGTCCCCCTTTATATTCTTCTTTGTGTGTTTTATCGTAAGACCAGTTAAGATCTACCCTTTTAAAAGTTATGAAGTCCACAATACCATTTTTAACTATATGCACTATGTTGTACAGCAGATCTCTAAAACTTATTCATTTTGCATAACTAAAACTTTATACATCCATTGAAAAATAATTCCCCATTTTTCTTTTCTCCCCAGCCCCTGACAACAACCATTCCATTCTCTGATTCTATAAATTTGACCATTTTATATACCAGATACAAGTGGAATCTTGCAAGATTTATCCTTCTGTGATTGGCTTGTTTCATTTTGCAATATATCCTCCAAGTTTATCATGTCATTGCAAATTGTAAGACTTCCTTCTTTTTGAAAGCTGAACAATATTCCATTGTATGTATAGACCATATATATTTTTCATTCATCTGTTGATGGACACATTGGTTGTTTCCACATCTTGGCTAGTGTGAATAATACTGCAATAAACATTAGCATGCAGATAGATCCTCAAGGTCATGAATTGAATTATTGTGGATACATAGAAGTGAGAAAGGATTGCCAGATAATACATGAATCTTATATTAGTGATTTTTTAAAATTTCATAATGTTTTTCATAGCTATTTTACATTCCTATCTACAATGCACAAGGGGTATAATTACTGTACAACCTTGTAATGACTTTTATAATAATATAATATTCTTCTTTGTCTTTGGTGATAATTTTTACTGAAAGTCTTTTTATCTGATATAAATATAGCCACACCTGATCAATTCTTGTTACAAGTTGCATAAAATATCATTTCCATCCCTGTGTTTTTGGCCTATGGCTGTTCTTAAATCTAAAGTGAGTCTTTTATAGACAGTATGTAGTTGTGTCTTTGGTTTATTATTTATTTAGCCACTCTATGCCTTTTTATTGGACAGTTTAATCTACTTATGTTTAAAGATGGTGTGTAAAACTTTTAAATTTAGAATAAGTGTTAAAAGACAAAGATATTAAGAACAAATAAAATTTGATAATGGATTCACAATTTAAAATGATGCAAATTATGAAATCAAGAACAGAAATTGTGTAAAAGGTCAAGTAAAAGTTTCTAGATTTTGTATACAATTGAAGTTAAGTTGCTTTCAGCTTAAATAGACTGCAATAACTCTAAGATGATTTATGTAAACCTCATGGTACCCTCACGAAAAAATATTTAGAGAAAATGCAAAAAGAAAAATAGAAAGACATAAAAATTATCATTATAAAATATCAACAAAGCACAAAGGTAGCAAAGAAGAATTAAAAGAATAACAAAATAAAGAGAAAAAAAAGTTAACAAAATGACAATAGTAAAACCCTTCCCATCAATAACTACTCTCAATGTAAATTGAATAAATTCTTTTTTTTTCTTTAAAGATTTTATTTACTTATTTTACACAGAGGGGAAGGGATGGAGAAAGACAGGAATAGAAACATCAATGTGAGGTTGCCTCTTGCATGCCCCCTACACAATACCTGACTTAGCCAGAAACCTAGGCATGTGCCCTGACCGGGAATCTAACCAGTGACCCTTTGTTTTGCAGGACGGTGCTCAATCCACTGAACCACACCAGCCAAGGCTGAATAAATTATTTAATCAAGAGGCGGTGAGTGGCGGAATGTATAATAAAGTAAAATCCAACTATGAACTGTTTAAAAGAGACTCACATTAAATTTAAGGACAAACAAGTTGAAACTGAAGGAAATCAAAATGGTATTCCATGAAAATTGTAAACAAATATTAGATAATATAGACCTTAAATCAAACTCTATCACTAGATGGAAATAAAAACATTATATAATGATAAAAGTATCAAAATTAACTGGGAAGATACAGCAATTATAGCTATATGAGCTGTCACCTTTTTGGTTAAATTTATTTCTAGGTATTTTTGGTGCAATTTATTTTTTTTCCTTTTTTCTTTTTTTCTACTTTATTTGTTATTATTCAGTGTATTACGGTTGTTCCAATTTTTTTTTTTTGCTTTTTTGCCCCACTGCACCCAGCCCAACCCTCAGTCTACAGTCAATCCATTCTCTGTTGTCCATGGGTCATTCATACATGTTCTTTGATTGGTGCCTTTCCATTCCTCACACCGTTCCCCACCTCCCTCTTCCCCTCCTACAGCTATCAACCTGTTCCATGTTTTCATGTCTCTGATTCTATTTTTCTCATTAGTTTCTTTTGTTCATTAGATTCCAGTTATAAGTGAGATAATATGATATTTGTTTATTGCAGGCTGGCTTACTTCACTTAGCATAATAAACTCCAGGTCTATCCACGTTGTCAGAAGAGGTAGGACTTCTTTTATTTCTTTCTGCTGTATAGTATTCCATTGTATAAATGTACCACTGTTTTTTGTGGTTTTTTGATCCACTCATTTACTGATGGGCACTTGGGCTGTTTCCAGCACTTGGCTGTTATAAATTGTACGGCTGTGAACATTGGGGTGTATAGGTTCTTTTGAATTAGTGTTTCAGAATTTTAGGGTGTATTCTCAGGAGTGAAATCATTGGATCATAGGGCAGTTCCATTTTTAGTTTTTTAAGGAAATTCCATACTATTTTCCACAGTGGTTGTACCAGTCTGCATTCCCACGAAGAGTGCATTAGGGTTCCCTTTTGTCCACAACCTCATCAGCACTTACTGTTTGTTGGTTTATTGATGATAGCCATTCTGACAGGTGGGAGATGATATCTCACTGTGGTTTTAATTTGCATCCTTCTGATGATTAGTGACATTGAACATCTTTTCATATATCTATGAGCCATCTGTATGTCCTTTTTGGAGAAATGTCTATTTAGGTCCTCTGCCCACTTATTAATTGGGTTGTTTGTGTTTCTGGTGTTAAGACTTCATATATTTTTGAGATTAAAACCTTGTGTGATGTATTATTGGCAAGTATGTTCTCCCATACATTTGGTTCCCTTTTTATTTTGATGATGTTTTCCTTAGCTATGCAAAAACTTTTTAATTTGATGTAGTCCCATTTGTTTATTTTTTTCTTTTATTTCCCTTTCTCTAGAATATATATCAGCAAAAATATTGCTACATGGGAGGTCTGAACTTTTACTGCCTGTTTTTTTGCAAGGGTGTTTATGGTATCACAACTTATATTTAAGTCCTTTATCCATTTTGAGTTTATTCTGGTGTATTGTGTAAGTTGGTGGTCTAGTTTCATCTTTTTGCATGTACCAGTCCAGTTCTTCCTACACCATTTGTTGAAGAGGTTATTTTTACTCCATTTTATGCTTGTTCCCCGTTTGTCAAATATTATTTAACCATAGAAACTTGGGTTTATTTCTGGGCACCTATTCTTCCACTGGTCTATGTGTCTGTTCTTATGCCAGCACCAGACTGTCTTGATTACAGCAGCCTTGTAGCATAGTATAATACCAGGTATTGTGATGCCTCCTACATTGTTCTTTTTCCTCAGGATTGCTGAGGCTATTCAGTGTGATTTTTGATTCCATATAAATTTTTGGAATATTTGTTCTAGATCTGTGAAATATGCCATTGGTATTTTAATAGAAATTGCATCAAATCTGTAGACTGTTTTGGACATTTTAATGTTGTTAATTTGTCCAAGCCATGAACACAGTATATGATTCTATTCATCCTGTATCTGGAGGAGGCTATAGGGTTGGTGGGACCCACGGACCTCCCCTGGGAGGCACTATTCAGTCTTCTGGAAAAATTATGGATGTGTTCCCCTGTCCCTATGCTGGCCATATTGGTCTGCCCCAGCTTATTTCTGATAATGTATAGTTTCTGGTGAACAATACATTAGTTGTCTGTTTCAAGGGAGGGGACAATCTGTGTGAGAGGGTCAGCTCTTTCTGTTGGGTGCTGATGGCAGCTCTGTGTGAGAGCCAAGGCTGGGAAGGGCCCTGATTCCTCCTTGCTACACTGATTTTTGATCTCTCTACCCTGCTGGCTTCAGTGGAATAGGGCCCTATGAACCAGCGTATTTTTTCTCCCTGAGAGAAGTTCAAAATGGGCCCTCTTGGCATTTCTCTTCCTGCTTCGCTTCTGTAGACAAGTACCCTGCAGGGTGTTCTTGAGCCTGTCTTGCTTGTTTTGCAGAGCTTCCCTGTTGGATGTGGTGTTTGCAATCCAGCAAGTGGTAGGCTCTGGGTACATCCTTCCCTTCCCAGTAGTTTGAACTCTGTCAGGAAGCGTATTATGCCTGCTGTAAATAATCTCAGATACTCAACTCTTGCCTCTCTAATTCCAAGTGCACTGCCATTGCAGTAGACATAGTCCCAAACTCTCCATTTTGTATTGCCCTGGCTTACTAGCTGGGCTGAGGCCCAGAAATCCCTTTGCTGTGCAACTTTCTGAACTCCCTGCCCAGCTCTACTCAGTGGGAGCAAATTGTGTTTTCAGTCTTGTCCCTTTCTGGCAAGGCAGCTTCACACAGGGTCCCTGCCCAGCACACTTCAGCTCCCCTTTTAAAAAGTCTCACTGTAATACTCCCACTGTAGTACTGTGTCACTATCTGGTTTTCCACACACACACCACCTCTCCAAAAAGCCCTAAGTCTCTCACAGTAATGGTTGGCTGCAGTCTGCCTCCACCTGACCTGATTACAGCTCCTGATCATTTTTGAAGCTGGAGTCCCTCTCTCTGCCTAGCACGTTCCCAGTTGGCATTTGGACATGCTGCTTGCTATGTGTGTGTAATCCAGATCTCCCCGACTCCATATATCCTCCCAAGTCACTCCTAGCCAGGGTCTGGTGGTTTCCTGTGTGGGACTGGGGCCCCCTGCCCTGGGAGTGAAGAGAGCCACAAAGCTGTGATTTCTGACTAGTTTCTCTACTGCTACAGGTGCCACACATAGGGTATTTTCCCTTCAATTTATAAAATTCCCTTACTGCCTATTGTGAAGTATCTTCTATACTCCTTGGTTTGAAAACTCTGTATCAGCTAAGATTCTGTTGATTGTTCATTTTATTTGTCAGAAGATCAGCCAAGAATCTGAGTTGGGGGCCAGGAGCAAGTGAACTCAGCTTCCACCTGCTTGACTGCCATCTTTGATTCCCCCGTGATGCAATTTTATTTTTTTATTGTTGTTCAAATACAATTGTCTCCATTTCCACCCCCCATGGACCCCCACCCCATGCATCCCTACCTCCCATTCTTGAACCTTGGATAAGGGTTTGACACCTTGATGCAATTTTAAATGGGATTTTTTCTTACTATTTATTTCACATGATTCATTATTTGGGTATAAAAATGAAATCAATTTCTGAATATTAATTTTGTATCTTGCTACTTTAATGAATTTATTTATCAGTTCTGACAAGAGATAACAAATGCTGGCAAGGATGTGAAGAGAAGGGAGCCTTTATATTCTCAGTGGGATTGTAAATTGTTAGAGCCACTATAGCAAACAGTATGGAGGTACCTCAAAAACATAAAAATACAATTACTGTATGATCCAGTAATTCAACTTCTGGGAATATATCCAAAAGAAAGTGTAACACTATTTTGAAGAGATATCTGTATGTTGATGTTTATTACAGCATTATTTACAATAGCCAACACGTGGAAACCACCTAAATGTCCATCAACAAAGTGACTTCTACCCAAGATGGAGGTGTGGGCAGAGAGCTTTGCCTCCTCCCACAACCAAAAGAAGGACAACAACAAATGTAAAAACAGAAAGTAACCAGAACTCCCAGAAAATCAAACTGTATGAAAGTTCAACTACCAAGAAGTTAAAGAAGAAACATTCGCCCAGACAGGTAGGAGGGGTGGACATGGGCAGTCTGAGTGAAGGGTTCATGCTACCAGGTGGTGGCTGGAGGACCAGGCAGACGAGGTAGCAGCTGGCACAATGGGGTGGACAAGGTAGTGGCTGGTGGACCAGGTGGACTGAGAAGTCCTACATTTGCATGCAGATAAACTGGGAGGAACAACTAGGGAGCCAGACACACCATGCAACCCAGAGTTATGGCACAGAAAAAGAAAGCCTCAAAACCTCTGGCTGTAAAAACCTGTGGGAGTTGTAGCAGCAGAAGAAACTCTGACCCTCACAGAACAGTCTATTGCAGAGTTCGACAAAGTTCTAGAACATATACAAACCCACCCACCCAGGAATCAGCACCAGAAGGGCCCAATTCACTTGTGAGTAGTGGGGGGAATGACTGAAAGCTGTTCAAGAGCCAAGCAAGTGGCATTGTTCTCTCTAAGACCCCTCCCCCACATACAGTGCCACAACACAGCCACAAGGGTTGCCCCCACCCAGTGAATACCAAAGGCTCTGTCACTTATTACATAACAAGTGTGCTGGGGCAAAGAAATATGGCCAAAATGAAAGAACAGAAAAAACTCCAAAAATAGAACTAAGTGGTGAAGAGATAGCCACCTATCAGATGCATAGTTCAAAATACTGGTAATCAGGATGCTCAGAGAAATGGTTGAGCATGGTTGTAACATAGAGGAAGAAGTGAATGCTATGCAAAGTGAAATAAAGGAAAATGTACAGGGAACCAACAGTGACAGGAAGAAACTGGGACTCAAATCAACAGTTTGTAGCAGAAGGAAGAAATAAACATTCAACCAGAACAGAATAAAGAAACAAGGATGCCAAAAAAAATGAGGAGAGGCTCAGGAAATTCCAGGACAACTTTAAACACTACAATGTCTGAATTATTGGGGTGCCAGAAGGAGAAGAGGAAGAGCAAGATATGGAAAACTTATTTGAACAAATAATGAAGGAGAACTTCCCCAATCTGGCAAAGGAAATAGACTTCTGGGGAGTCCTAGAAGCTCAGAGAGTCCCAAAGAAGTTGGACCCAAGGAAGCACACACCAAAGCACATCATAATTATATTACCCAAGATGAAAGATAAGGAGAGAATCTTAAAAGCAACAATAGGAATGGAGAGAGTTACCTACAAAAGAGTGCCTATAAGACTATCAGCTGATTATTCTGAAGAAACCTTGCAGGCAAGAAGGGGCTGCAAAGAAGTATTCGAAGTCATGAAAGGCAAGGACCTACATCCAAGATTACTCTATCCAGAAAACCTATCATTTAGAATGGAAGGGCGGATCAAGTACTTCCCAGATAAGGTCAAGTTAAAGGAGTTCATCATCACCAAGCCCTTATATGTAATGTTAAAGAGAGTTGTATAGGAAAAAGAAGATGATCAAAAATAAGAACAGTAAAATGACAGTAAACTCATAACTATCAACAACTGAACCTAAAAAACAAACTAAGTAAACAACTAGAACAGGAACAGAATCACAGAAATGGAGATCACATAGAGGGTTATCAATGTGGAAGGGGAGGGGGAAGAGTGAAGGAAAAGTTACAGGGAATAAGAAGCATACATGGTAGGTAGAAAATAGACAGGGGGAGGTTAGGTATACTATAGGAAATGGAGAAGCCAAAGAACTTATATGTACAACCCATGGACGTGAACTAAGGGAGTGGGGCGACGCTGGTGGGAAGGGGAGTTCAGGGCAGATGGAAATAAAGGGGACAAATAATGGGACAATTGTAATAGCATAATCAAAATATTCTTTTTTTAAAGATTTGATTTATTTATTTTAGAGAGGGAAGGGAGGGAGAAAGAGAGAGGAACATCGATGTGCGTTTGCTGGGGGCCGTGGCCTGCAACCCAGACATGTGCCCTGACTGGGAATTGAACCTGTGATGCTTTGGTTCACAGCCCACACTCAGTCCACTGGGCTACACCAGCCAGGGCTCAATAAAATATGCTTTAATAAAACAAATAAAGTCTAAATATTTCAAATTTTTAAAAATTAATAAATAAATGTCCATCAACAGATGAATGGATAAAGAAGTTGTGGCTATATATATTACATAATGGAATTTTATTCATTCATAAAAGGGAAATCATGCCATTTGCTACAAAATGGACTGACATTAGGGACATTATGTTAGGAAAATAAGTTTGGTCAGTATGGACATTTTAATTATGTTAATTCTTCCAATCCATGAACACAGTACAACGTATGAGGTCTGTCTAGAAAAAGTCCAGCCATTGTGAATATAATGAGAATGATTTGAGTGATATTGATGTAACCTGGCCACCAAGAGGAGTGGACTGGAACATGCATGCATGAACAATGACAACTTCACTGTACCAGTCAGGGGGTGGTAAACACTATTGAGTGAGCTTGTATACTGTGTGGTCATTGCACTGAACATGACTGAGTGAGTAGAGCCATGAATCTGTTTCAAGTTTCATGTTAAGCTTAAAGATTCCTTTGTGAAAACTATTCAGATGATTCAGAAGGACATTGCTATGGGCTACAGGTGACTTGCAGCTTCATCATGACAATTTTCCCACTCATGTATCCCACCTTGTGTAGATTTTTTTTGTGAAATATCAAATGACCCAGGTGACCCAGCCTCCCTACAGCCCAGATTTGGTGTCCTGTGACTTTGGGCTTTTCACAAAATTAAAGTCAGCTTTGAAAGGGAAGAGCTTTCAGACCATCAATGAGATTCAGGAAAATACAATGGGTAGATGATTGTGGTTGGGAGAACTGTGTGAGGTCCCAAAGTGCCTACTTTGAAGGGGACTAAGGATTCATTGTCTTATGTACAATGTTTTTTGTATGTTGTATCTTCTTCAATAAATGTCCCTATTTTTCATATTAAATGGCTGGATACCTTCTGGACAGACCTCATATATGCTTCCATTTGTTTATATAATCTTCAATTTCTTTCTTCAATGTCCTACAGTTTTCCAAGTTAGTGTCTTTTACCTCTTTGGTTAAATTTATTCCTAGGTACCTTATTTTTGTTGCTGTTCTTGAAATAGTAAATAGGATTGTATTCTTAGTTTCTCTTTCTGGAAGTTCATTATTGATGTTTAAAAACAGCCTGCTTACTTTTGATCTCTTCTTTAAATTTACAGAAAAAGAATGTTGTTTATGGTATTGTTTTGCACTTGTTTTTGGAAAATGTGAGTGCTTAACTAGGGACATCATTGTGCTTTATTTGAAAATTATGCAAAAGCTTTTATGGCTCCATGCCACCACTTGACAAAGTTTTATAACAACACACTGAGAAAAAAGAAAGAATGTATTGCCAGATCAATAAAATAGAATGTTCAGATATCCATGTTGTTCCTGGTCATAGTTTTTTTTTTCTTTTGACTGCTTTGGTGGTATCAACACACATACAAATTCACTTCCCAAAATAATACAGCTTTTAAGTTTAGATTTATATTGTGGTTCTTGTATTACTAACATTTATGACATTATACTGAACTTTAAAATGTATGTTACTATTTGTATTCCTACTTGTATTAGTTTCCTATTGCTGCTGTAACAAATTATTATAATCTTATTAGATTAAAAAACACAAATTTAATATATTACAGTTGGGGAGATAAGAAATCTGAAATGAGTCTTACTAGAGACTAAAATCAGAATGTAGTAGGGTAATTGTCTTTATGGAGCTTCTAGCAGCAAATCTGTTTCCTTGCCTTTCCTAGCTTGTAGAGACTGACCATAATCCTTGGGGTTCATAATCATCTTTCTCCATTTTCTTTTCTGAAAGGCTTATTTATTTATTTTTAGAGAGAGGGGAAGGGAGAGAGAGAGAGAGGGAAACATCAATGCATGGTTTCCTGTTGCACACCCTGTACTAGGGACCTGGCCTGCAACCCAGTCATGTGCCCTAACTGGGAATCGAACCAACAACCTTTTGGTTTCGCAGACTGGCACTCAATCCACTGAACCATACCAGCCAGGGCTCTTTCTCCATTTTCAAAGCCAACAACATCAGGCCAAGTTCTTATCACACTACCATATCTCTGGTCCTCCTCCTTCTGCCTCCATTTTCCACTTGCAAAACCCTTGTGATTACATTGGACCCACCCATATAATCCAGGGTAATTTCTACATCTTAACATCAGCTGATTAACAACTTTAACTCCATATGAATCTTAAAATTCATTGACCTAATGAAAAGAAAAGGTAGGGAAGAAAATATTTGGTTCTAAAGGAACAACAAAAATTATTTATTGTGGAACAGATATTTTAGGCCAATGCAGCAACATTTGCTGTGTAAGACTAACAATGGGAAGACCACTACAATTTTTTAGCAGAGAGGTGGCATGATGATCTCTGTGTCATACAAAGCTTCTTGTGGAAGCAGTGTGGAGAGGGTCAGAAGCAGGGAGATTAGGCAAGATATTATATTAACTTAGAGTGCTGATAAAGTTAGAAAGCTGAAGATACAGTGGTACAGACTAGAAATAAACTAATGCATATACAGCTAACTAATATTTGACAAGGGAATCAAAAATTATCAGTGGGAAAAAATATAATCTCTTCAATAAATGTCATTGGAAAAACTCCCTGTTCACATGCAAAAGAATGAAACAAGACTACTTTATTATCCCACTCATGAAAAATAATTTAAAATATATGAAAGAATTAAATGTAACAGCAGAAGGCATGAAACTCCCAGAAGAAACACAGGGAATAAGCTTCTGGACATTGCTCCTGGCAAACAAATTGTTGAATAGGATGCCAAAAGCAAAAGCAACAAAAGCAAAAATCAAGAAATGGGACTATGCCAAACTACAACAAAGCTTCTACACAGAAAATGAAATGATCAACAGTATGAAAAGGTAACCTATAGAATGAGAGAAAATATTTGACATGCATCTATCCAAAGTATATAAGGAACTCATACAACTGGATAACAAAAAAAAATCTGATTAAAAATGGGTAAAGGGCCTGAATAAATATTATTCTAAAGGAAATATACAAATGGTCAACAGGTACATGAAAAGTTACTCAACATTACAAATTATTAGGAAAGTACAAATCAAAACTGTAATGATATATCCCATCACATTTGTTAGACTGGCTACTATCAAAAATACAAGAGGTAAATGTTGACAAGAATGGGGAAAAAAAGAATGCTTGTACACCCTTGGTGAAAATATAAACTGGTGTAGACATTATTGAAAATAGTATAGATGCTCAACAACAACAACAAAATAAATAAAAAATATAACTACCATACAATCCAGCAGTCTCAATCCTGGTTATGTAGCCAAAGGAAATAAATTGCTATCTTGAAAAGATATCTTCATCCCATATTTGTTACATCATTGTTTACAATAGTCAAGACATAAAAACTACCTAATGTCTGTAATGGATAAATGGAAAAAAGAAAGTGGGCGGTAGTAGGGCAAATGAGGACATGTTGGTGAAAGCATATAAACTTCCAGATATAAATTGAATAATTTCTGGGGATCTAATGTACAGTGTGGTGGCTATAGTGAACAGCTTAAAAGAGTCAATCTTGAATATTTGCCCTGAAAAGAGAAAAAAATGTTATAGTCTGTACATGTCAAGTTAGAAGTTTGTATCTTTCCTCTACTCTGGAGAACCCGGAGGTAGTCTAGTGAGGGGAGAGTTATATTAATGCATGATGATAACCCTGAGATGGTAACCATACTTCCCCTTCCCCATCATAGGCAGCCAGCCTAAAGCAAACAAGAGTTTGGAGAAAAGAGAACTTTAATTTTGAATGATGTCAGAGTTTTTTATTATTGTACTGGAAAAGGCATATTAATTATTAAAGGAGATTATTCTTGTTACTGAAAGTGAACAAAGCTTTTTATTACCTAAGAATGAGCAGATAAAGGTATGAAGTCTGCCCAAGATTTCTTCCAATACCAGGGAAGGAACTAACCTGGCACAATAGATTCAAATGAGCAGTTGGGGAAAAGAATTAGGCTGTTTTCAGGCAACACTGTGATAGTTTTACTTGCCCAATATAATAAAATTGGGAGGAACTGTAGATATTATTAAACACAAAGACAACATCAAAAAGGTAAATTTAACAAATATAAGTAATATAGTTGTTTAAAAACATTGGCAGTTTTTAAATACTGTTTTCATGAATAGATTCTGTCCTTGCTCCTTGAATCTAGGAGAGACCTCTGTAACCACTGTGATTAGTGGAATATGTTGGAAATCATGCTGTGTAAGTATCCAGTCTCAGTCCTTAAGCAGCTAGCAGATTCCACTTACTGTCTCTTTTGATGTCTTGGCCTTGGAAACTTGAGATGCCTTGCATATTAGTTTCCTAGGTTTGCTGTAACAAAGTATCATAAACTGGGTGACTTTGAAGAAAGAGAAATTTATTTTCTCTCAGTTCTTATTTTTTAATTTTTATTGAACTTATTGAGGGTGACATTGGTTAATAAAATGATACAGGTTTCAGGTGTACAATTCCATAATACATCATCTCTATATTGTATTCTGTGTTCACCACCCAAATCAGGTCTCCTTCTGTCATCATATATTCCTCCTTTATCTTCTCCTACCTTCCCCACCCCCTTTCCCTTTAGTAATAACCATATTGTTGTCTGTGTCCATGAATTTTTGGGGGGCTTAATACCTTCACCCTTTTCACCCAAGCCCCACCCCCTCCCATCTGGCAACCATCAGTCTGTTCTCTGTATCTACAAGTTTCTTTCCATTTTGTTTGTTTGTTTGTTTTGTTCATTATATTCTGAAGACTAGGAGTCCCCAGTAAATCTGTTGACCAGGTTA
Source organism: Tonatia bakeri (assembly GCA_004024845.1). NCBI lineage: Eukaryota > Metazoa > Chordata > Mammalia > Chiroptera > Phyllostomidae > Tonatia > Tonatia bakeri. Next base: position 41,270 of record PVIA01009187.1, on the reverse strand, counting down.
TTCTCTCTCTGAATGTTCTAGGGTAGAATATATTTCATGAATTTCTGGTGTTGCAGGAGATCTTTGGCACTCTTTGACTTGTAATTACATCACTTTACTCTCTTCTTCTTTCATGACATGGAGTCATTTCTGTGTGTCTATGTTTTTCTGTCTCTTCTCCTCTTCTTATAAAGGCAATAATCATATTAAAATAGGGTCCACCCTAATTCAGTATGACCTTATCTTAACTATTTATATCTGAAACTTCCCTATTTCCAAATAAAGTCACATTTGGAAGCCTCTGGGATTAGAAATTTGATATAATTTTGGGGGGGACACAATTCAACTCACTATAACAAACTATAAGAACATAATCTATATTAAGAACACATCGAGATTTCTGGGGAAATCACAAATAAACTTAAATGTTAAATTTGTGAAAATTATATGAATAAATTGTACCCTTGATTTTTTTCCTCTGAAGCCATAATACTGCACATGGAATACCTAGTAGAATTCTCTAAGCAATGAGTGGTCAGTGAACCATTATAAAGATGAAGCCACACAGTCCTCACAAAGGAATAGAGTAGCTCAAGGTTTTGCACATCAGTTAATGGCTGAGCTGATTATGAAAATCTGAATCCTGAACCAAAGGTCAAATTTGCCATACCTATAGAGCCATATATTTGAGATTTTCCAGTTGATTTTGAAAATAATGATATCCTTTGTTATAATATGGCCTTTTTCAGTATATATGGGAAAATTTATTGAGTAGAGAATTACCAAATATGTATTATGTAAATAAGCTCTTAATGAACAGAAATCAATGAATTAGTATTAACTCAAAACATTTAAAAGTTTTTCTTACATAGTATTTTTGCATCCAAGCCTGAAGAACTAAGCAATTGTAACATATTCAGAAAATCAAAAACTAAACTTATGGAGTATTTCTTCAAACTTCATCCTCTTCCAGTGAATTACCATCTCTCTGAATGGTACTATCAAAACATGGAACTTATCATTGTTATCTCCCTCATTATTTGCCACTCTTCTTTTCAATCCATGAAGTAGTCCTCTCAAGTTTATCATATATATAGAGAGAGAGTGCTAATCTCTCTACTCATCAGTATATCCTTCTCTTAGTCTCCACAGGTTTCCAAAACAAAATAGCATAAACTAGGTGATTCAAACAATAGAACTTTATTTCTCACAGTTATGGAAGCTGTAAAGTCCAAGATCAAGGTGGAGGCAGAATAGACTTCATTCAGGCACTGATTCTCTTGGCTTATATGTAGCTGCCATCTCACTGTGTATTCACATGGCCTCTTATCTGTGCATGCTGCAAGGAAGAGAAAGAAAAAGCTCTCTGGAATATCTTCTTATAAGGCCACTAATCTAATCATGAGGGTTTCCTTATGACCTCATATAACTTTAATTACCTCTCAAAGTCTCCATGTTTAACTACTATCACATTGGGGAGGGAAGAGCTTCAACATATAAATTTTCAGGGTGGTAGACATAAACATTCAGTCCATAATATACCCATCAGTCACACCTGGGTCTGGCACACATTAGCCCTTAATAATTATATGTTTCAAGAATAAATAAACATAGAGTTGGGGTCCAGCCAAGATGGAGGCATGGGTAGAACCCCTTCTCTTCCTCACACAACCAAAAGGAGGATAAAAATCAATCTAAAATCAATAAACAACCAGAAGTGCCAGAAAATCAAACTGCATAGAACTCCAAAAATCAGGGAATTAAAGAAAAAGTCTATCAGTACAACCAGACTGGAGCACCAAGACAAACAAATAGGGCCCAAATGAAAGAACAGAGGAAAACTTCAGAAAGAGCTAAGCAATGAGGAGATAGCCAACCTATATGATGGAGAATTTAAAGTCCTGGTAATCAAAATGCTCACAGAACTGATTGAGCTTGGCCAAAGAATAAAAAAAGCAAATGAAAGATACCTAAAATGAAATAAGGCAAAATATTCAGGGAACCAACAGTGACAGGAAGGAAACCAAGACTCAAAGCAATGATTTGGAACAAAAGGGAAAAATAAACATCCAACCAGAGCAGAATGAAGAAAGGAGAATTCAAAAAAGTGAAGAGACTTACAAACCTCCGGAGCAACCTGAAACTTTCCAATATCTGAATTATAGGGGTGCTAGAAGGAAAAAAAAACAACAGCAAGAAATTGAAAACTTATTTGAGCAAATAATGAAGGAAAACTTCCCCAATCTGGCAAAGGAAATAGACTTCCAGGAAATCCAGGAAGCCCAGAGAGTCCCAAAGAAGTTGGACCCAAAGAGGAACACACCAAGGCACATCATCATTAAGTTACCCAAGGTTAAAGATAAGGAGAGAATCTTAAAAAGCAGCAAGAGAAAAGGAGACAGTTACCTACAAAGGAACCATCAGCTGATTTCTCCAAAGGAACCTTGCAGGCAAGGAGGGGCTGCAAAGAAGTACTCGAAGTTATGAGAGGCAAGGACCTACATCCAAGATTGCTCTATCCAGCAGTTATCATTCAAAATGTAAGGACAGATAAAATGCTTCCCAGATAAGGTCAAGTTAAAGGAGTTCATCATCACCAAGCCCATATTATATGAAATGTTAAAGGGACTTATCTGAGAAAAAGAAGATCAAAATATGAACAATAAAGTGACAACAAACTCACAACTATCAACAAATGAACCTGAAAGAAAAGAAAAACAATGAAAACAAAAACTAAGCAAACAACCAGAACAGGAACAGAATCAGAAAAATGGACATCCTACAGGGGGAGTTCAGTGGGGAGGGGAAAGGGTGGAATGGGGGGAAAAGGTACACGGAAGAAGAAGCATAATTAGTAGGTATAAAATAGATGGGGAGAGATAAAAATGGTATACGAAACAGAGGACTCAAAGAATTTATATGTACAACCCATGGACATGAACTACCGGGGGGAATGCTGGAGGGTTGGGGGTCCAGGGTCAAGGGGGCATAAAGGGGTAAATTAGGATACCTGTAATAGAATTGTCAAAAATACTTTTTAAATTTTATTTTAATTGTTGTTCATGTACAGTTTTCTGTCTTTTATTCCCATCCCAGCCCACCCCCAGCCCTACCCACCTCCCTCCCATTTCCACTACCCCCCAGTTTTTGTCCATGCGTCCTTTATACTTGTTCCTGTAAACCCTTACTTTCAAGGATCATTTCTATAGTTTGTTAATAAAAATACTTTTTAAAAAGAATAAATAAATGTAAATTTATTTCTGGCATGAGTACCTCAGGAGCTCTGTTGACTTGCTCTCCAGTGAAATTGGTGACAACAGTAAACACACACACACACACACACACACACACAATTTTAAACAACCCAACTGTTTAAAGCCTCTGGGGATAGTCATAAGGGAAAACACCAATTAAGTAAATATCTATTCAAAGAAATCTATGAAAACAAAAACGTGGTAAGAAAGCAATTCTTTGGTATCTGAACCAAGACTGCTCCTTCCATCATTTCCTGCAGTTCAGTGAGGCAGTGGTTCTACTTCAGACAAAATCACAGGGCCTCCAACTCTCCCTAGCTCTGAACCAAATTGCCCTTTTTTTTCTCCTCTGAGAAAAGCAGGATTTCAGGTTTTTTCATCCTGCCTCCAGCTACCTGTTACTGAGGCTAAGTCCAAGGTGAGAGTGTTTGAAAGTTGGGGACTCCAATCTTCCACCTGCCCTGACTATTGTGATTTTGGCTCTCTCTTGGCTGTGGCAAAATGATAATGTTAGGGCTCTGCTAGACATTCTTCCAGTTCACAAGTAGTGATTCCACCCAAAGTCAGGCAAGTTCTGCTCATTCTAGGCTGCTGACCACCCTACTCCTTGACCTCCACTAAATTTTCACTTCCTAGAGTAGGAGTTCATCACTAAGATAGAAACATATCACGTCTCCACCTTCAGCTCCAGGGCCTTGGCTCAGAGATTTTGCCAGGGGGCAGGCATTAACAGGCCATAAAACATATACCTCCTAATTTTTTCCAAATGGAACTGACTACATTTACAACAGAGCATGAAGAACTTTAAACCTATGGGCACTCTCAAGAACAGTGGAGGTTGTGATGAAAACATTTAGGGCTGGTGTAGCTCAGTGCATTGAGTGTCTGTCAGCAAACCAAAGGGTCACTGGTTCCATTTCCAGTCAGGGCACATGCTTGGGTTGCAGGCCAGGTCCCCAGTAGGGGGCTCACAAGAAGCAACAGCAAATTGATGTTTCTTTCCCTCTCTTTCTCCCTTCCTTCTACTCTCTCTAAAAAATAAACAAAACCTTTTAAAATTCAAGAAAAAGAAAAGCATTTAGGAGGATTCATGGACCTAACAAAGATATAGACTAGAATATAGACCACCTAGCTTATAGCAGAGAAACTGGGAATAAGACAGGAGGTAGAACTCCTCCTAGGATCAGAAAACATCAAACATCAATCTCAGAAATTATTCAATCAAAGGAGCTACAATTTAAAAAGAGCTGTGCCATCCTGAGTAGCAATGTTAGAAACTTAACATTGTGAGAAGGAATAAACTTAGATTGTCCTTTTTCATTGTCTAAGAATTTTATTGTTTAACTATTTTCATTTTCTAATTGTTGTTCAAGTAGAGTTATTTCCATTTTTCCCTCACCACTCCCCTAGGCCCACCCATCCCCACCTCCCACCCTTGATCCTATTCCCTTTGGCTTTGTCCATGTGTTTTTTATACATGTTCCTTGATGACCCTTCCCCTATTATCCCCTGTTATCCCTCTCCCCCCTCATCTCTGGTTGCTGTCAATTTGTTCTTTATTTCGATGTCTCCAGTTATATTTTCTTTGCTTGTTTTATTGATTAGGTTCCACTTATAGGTGAGATCATATGGTATTTGTATCTCACCACCTGGCTTATTTCACTTAGCATAATGCTCTCCAGATCCATCCATGCTGTTGCAAAGGGTAGAAGCTCCTTTCTTTCTCCTGGGTAGTATTCCATTGTATAAATGTACCACCGTTTTTTGATCCACTCATTTACTGATGAGCATTTAGGCTGTTTCCAGCACTTGGCTATTGTAAATTGTGCTGCTGTGAACATTGGGGTGCATAGGTTCCTTTGAATTGGTGTTTTGGGGTTCTTAGGGTATAATCCAAGCAGTGAAATTGCCAGGTCAAAAAGCAGTTCCATTTTTAGTTTTCTCAGGAAACTCTATACTGTTTTCCACAGTGGCTACACCAGTTTGCATTCCCACCAACAGTGCATTAAGGTTCCCTTTTCTCCACAATCTCTCCAACACTGGTTTGTTGATTTGTTTATGATGGCCATTCTGACTGCTGTGAAGTGGTATCTCACTGTGGTTTTAATTTGCATCTCTCTGATGGCTAGTGATGCTGAACATCCTTCCATCTGTCTCAGGGCCTCCTGTATGTCCTCCTTGTAGAAGTGTCTGTTCAGATCCTTTGCCCATTTCTTAATTGGGTTGTTTGTCTTCCTGGTGTGGAGTCATGTGAGTTCTTTATATATTTTGGAGATCAAACCCTTGTCCAAGGTATCATTGGCAAATATATTTTCCCATACGGTTGGTTTCCTTTTCATTTTGCTGATGTTTTCTTTAGCCATGCAAAAGCTTTTCATTTTGATGAGGTCCAATTTGTTTATTCTTTCCTTTATGTCCCTTGTTCTAGGGGACATATTAGTGAAAATATTGCTAAGTGGAATATCTGAGAATTTCCTGCCTATGTTCTCCTCTGGAACTTTTATGGTGTCATAACTTATATTTAAGTCTTTTATCCACCTTCAATTTATTTTTGTGTATGGTGTAAGTTGGTGGTCTAGTTTCTTTTTTGCATGTTGCAGATGAGCTATTATTAGAACATGACAAGGTGATTCTAAATTTTGTATGGAATTGTGGGGATTTAGAATAGCCAAAACAATCTTGAAAATGAAGAATGAAGTAGGAACTCTCACATATCCTGATTTCACAGCTTATTACAAAGCAATGGTAATCAAGACAGTGTGGAAGTGGCAAAGACATGAACATATTGATCCATGGAATACACTTAAGAGTTTAGAAATAAATGATATATCTATGGTTGACTGATTTTCAACAACTGTTCCAAGACTATCCAACAGGGAAATAGTGTTTTCAATAAGTGGTGGGGAAAATGTGTAGTAGGCAATTAGACAGGCATGAATAGAATAAGAATGATAGGCCATTTATGGAATTTCACCAGTGTGGAAAAGCCTAGAGTGGCTAGCAATTAACAAAACTGGAAGGAAAAAAGGACCTCACCCCCAGGGTGACCTTTGCTCCCTTGGCATATCACTTGTCATATGGTTTAGACCCCTTGACCTTTGATATGATTGGTCATGTGGTTTGGACCATTCCCTGACCTTTCCTCCCCTGGCATATGAATAGTCATGTTGTTTTAGACCCCCCTCAGAGGAGGAATAAGGGGCTGGAGAATAGCCACTTATGACTCCCATGCAAGCCCCTGTACAATCACTCCCTTAAACATTAAATCCTAAGGACAATGAGTTGCTGGGCCACATTAAATAATCTTAGGAGCAAAGCTTCCAGTTTTTTGGTCTGTTGACCACAAAGACAGAGTTTTGATCAAACTAGAGATGACATTCATGCCTCAGTTGTTTTTCAGCTCTTGGTCCAGAAAAGTGGCGAAGCCAGACACAGTAGCACCATGGCTCACATCAGGACCAGCTGTAATGACTAATGACCCCTACCCTAGCATCAACAAATTGGTAGAGATCATGACCCTTAAAGAACACACCTGCAAAGCTGATGAATATTCTACTGAAATCTTCCCCTTAGAAATCCCCAACATGAAGGACCTGGCACTCTCACTCTCTCACTCTCTCTCCCTCTCTCTCTCTCTCTCTCTCTCTCTCTCTCTCTCTCTCTCTGTCTAGCCACCTGGGTCTTCTTTTCTTTAGGGGTGTTTCTTTACTTTCTTTATCCTAAACTCCAAGGACCCTTCTTTTGCATCTGTAACTTGTTTCCTGAGTCCTGCAGCCCAGCTGCCTCACTTATTCCATGACTCACTTCTTCTACCTCTGTGGTTTTCTAAATAAACGTTTTTTTTTTTTTTTTGTACTTCAGTCTTGGGCTCTGAATTCTTTCCCAGCCAGAACTCAAGTACTGATGTTGCTGAACTGAGGTCCAGTCATTGGTAATATTCTGGTGCTGTTTTGCTGCTAATAAATGGACAGCTACATGCAAAAGGATGCCATTGGAATTCAAAATGGATCAAATGACTAAGTGTAAGAGCAAAACCTGTAAGATTTTTAGAAGAAAACTCTTAGAAGAAAATAGAGGGATAAATCTTCATGAATTTGGATTTGGCAAAGGGTTCTTATATATAAAATCAAAACATGTAACCAAAAAAGAGAGATAAATTGAATTTTATCAGAATGTTTTAAAAGCTTCTGTTTCAGAAGACACCATCAAGGAAATGAAAAGATAACCCAAAAAATGGAAGAAAATACTTCAAATCATATATGTGATAAGGGACTTGTACTTATAAGTCTTTTGTGCAAGTTTCAGCCTATTAATAGTGCTGCTATCTGCTAGAAATGACTGTGGGCACTCACCTCAGCCCATACTACTGTAGTCAGCTACCACTGACACTTCTCTTACCAGAGCCAGTATTGTGGCTGGACCAGCCCTTGTGGTTCATATTATGATTGCAAGTTGTAACTCAGTAACATCCATGAGGGATCTTCAAAATAAACAAGGTTTATTACTCACATGTCCCAAAGGTACGCAGCACACCAGGAGCCACATAGCAAGGGAGAGACAAAGGAGAGGGGAGGGAAGCAGAAGGGAGTGGAGACAATCCGGAGTCTGCATTTATTTTGGTCAAGAGTAGGATGCTTACCATCTTGCAGTCTCACTCTTAATGTGAGGCACTTACATTACAATCAAAAGAGCTAATTGCCAAAACTTATACTACAATAAGGAAGTCCCACAACTCAATAATATAAAAATAAATAACTCAATTTAAAAATGGGCAAAGCATCTGAGTAGACATTTCTCCAAAGATATGTAAATGACCGATTAGTACATGAATAGGTGTTCAACCTATTAGTTACCTGGGAAATACAGATGTAAACCATAAAAAGATACCACTTCACATCCACTAGGATGGAAAGAATAATCAAAAGTTGGCAAGGATGTGGAGAAATTATAACTCTAATGCAGTGTGGATAAAAATATAAAATAGTACAGACTTTAGAAAACAGTCTGGAAGCTCCTCAAATAATTAAACATAGAATACCATATGAATTGGGAATTCTACTCCTATTTATACACTCAAGAGAAATAAAATATATCCAGACAAAATTTTGTTTATAGCAGATTTGTTCATAATAGTTGACAGGCAGAAACAACACAAATGTCCTTAAATGGATGAATAGATTTTAAAAGTGGTATGTCCACATAATGGAATATTATTCTGCCATGAAAAATGAAGTATTACTACATGCTGTAACATGATAAGCCCTAAAAATGTATGTTAAATCATAGAAGTCAGGCACAAAAGATCTCATAATATATTATTCCATTCCTGTGAAAATACAGCATAGGGAAATCCATAGGTGCAAAACACAGATTAATGGTTGTTTATTGATGTGGGTTTTGATTATATAGGTTCAGTGGGCTATGGGTAAAGAGTACTGAATTCCTTTTAGAGATGATGAAAATGTTATAAAATTGTGCTAATGGTTGTACACATCTGTGAATATATCCAAAACCATTAAATTGTACACTTTAAATGGGTGAAAAAGGAAAAGAAGAAGGGTTTGCAGGAACAAGTATAAAAGACACATGGAAAAAACAAGAGGGGGTGGAAATGGAAGGGAGGTGGGGAGGGCTGGGGAGTGGGCTGGGGTGGGAGTAAAAGGCAGAAAACTACTTGAACAGCAATTAAAATAAAATAAATAAATAAATGGGCAAATTTTATGGTATATAAATTATATTTCTATAATGTTGTTTAAAGAAGAAGGAATTAATTAATTAATAATTGAGTAAATTTAGATAATTAGAGATGAACATAAGTTCAAACATTTACCAAATAGAACAAAATCTGAATTAATAGTATATGCATGAATGATCCATTTTATTATCATTGAAAGCTATGAATCAACAAATGCAAGTCAGTTTAAGATCAATTACCTAAGTTCCTAGAGATGAGTCCTAAAAATCTCTCTGAACTTGGCTGAGGTGATTGGGAAACTTAGTTTCAAAGACTAGACAGTGTTAAAATATTAAGCCCATGGGTAGAAAATGCATTATTAGAAGTGTATGATCTGTGAGTGATTAAAGGACTATGGAACAAATGTTAAGGAAAAAAAAAAACATGTGAGGCAAGAAATCAAGACTAAGTTAAGGCTTTTTACATCAAGTCCACTAGAAACTTTGTCTAAGCCAGTGGTTCTTTACCCTAGCAACACATGGGAATCACCAGGGGAGTTTATAAGTGAGAATCTCTGGGAGTGAATCCTAAGCCTTGGTATTTTTAAAGTTTCCTGTGTGAGTTTAAAGGACTTCCAGAGTGAAAAACTGCTGGAATGGGCTAAGAGAAACTGGTTATGACCAAGGAAGAAGGGACCAAGGGAGGACTGTTCACCTGGAGAATTGATCCAGTTAGTTTCTTAAGCTCTGGAGGTTGTTGAAAGTAGGGTTATTCTGAAGCTTAAAATGGTAGATCTGAAAGAGCCTATACTGATTTTCAAGTCCATCTCCTCCTCCCTCTTCTCCACCCAGTTTGTATGGGACACATATATACAGAGAAGGCAAAGAACTTGCCTGAAGTCACTGTGAGTCACTGGCTGATCCCAGGTCTTCTGACTCAAAATTAGTGCCTTCACCATGCCCTTCCTGCTTTATAGTCTGAAACTAGGTTTAAAAGGCAGGCAGTTCTTAAATGGTCTATTAATGTGTTCAGTACTTTCCTCAACTCTTTCCAAACCTGCCTAAGGGCTTCAAATCTTTATCTTAAATACTGCTCTTTCGAAGCTACATTACATAATCAGTTCAGTAATAAACCTTTCAAGTTATACGACTTTTAGTCAAAGCAAATCTTTTTGCCTTGTTTTCCTGCCAAGATTCATGACTCCTGCCTGTCCCATTCTATGAGCAAAATAATAAGTATTCTTCACTGAATGCCAACAGCAGCCTGGGCACTCTGAGGCACTTAGAACTTGGGAGCTGGTGAAGTAGTTGTAGCTTGAGCCCAATGCCATTCTTTTTTTATCCTGATCTTTTACCTTTCTCAAGACCAAAAACACCCTCCACTCATACCTAATCATCCCCACTATGTCTACTATTGCCGTGTTTAATGTACAAAGTTTATTTCAAGGTGAAATTCTCCCCTTGCTTGCTCAACATTGTTATTTCCTATTTTTTTCAGTGTGCTGCTATTTATGCTGTGGTATGTGCATGTATGTGCTATTGTAAGTTTAATTTAACTTATTGGAACATGGCCAATGTCTTCCTGCTTGTATGACAACTTCATTATCTATTTCTCCATCTGCCCTTTCCCAGACTAAACTACTGTTTCTCAGATCACAATTGCTTCCATAGCTCATTTCCCAATTTCCTCTTCCATCCCACGAGCTGACACTGACATACAAAGAGTAGGGTGTCTACTTGCCTTGACCCTATTTCTTCACTCATAGAAGCAGAATACATATTTCATATCACAGGCAAAGCTTTATAGCAAACCCTGGGTTTTCCCATGCCCAGAAGCAGTGCTTCAAGGTAGAATAGACAAGGAACAAAGAAAAAATGCAAATTTTACTCTGCAACCACAGTAACTCTGTTGTTACAGGTCATTTCCACCAACATTTTTTCTGCCTGTACTCTTATTGCTTTCTTTTGGTGTTGTGTGGTGTTCAATTGCCCAATTAAGCCTCAGAAGAATTGGCTCTGACACTTAAGAATATCCTGAGCCCACTGCACATAGCACTCCTTAAACGTGTCATAAATGATAGACTGTCCAAGTCTTCCATCTTGAACACTCAGAAGACAGAGAAGAAGGAACTGGGCATAATCATTAGATTCATTGGGAGAAGACAGTACAATTGAGATGCTAAAACATGATGCAAGGGATTCTCGTTACCTTGCTTCTGTTTTGAGGATTTACCATTTTGAGGCATAACCAATATGACACCACCTTTAATTTACTGCTTGCACATCTCCAATGGTAATTCTGACATCTGAGTTCCCCATCAACTCTATCTGTCCATAAGTGAAAATAACATGCTTGGGAGTTGGTGTACAGACATATGGGGTTGACTCCTGAATCTGGGTAACTTTTACAAAGTATTAGACTTTACTCAACCACAGTTTCCTCATATAAAAATGAAGATATAATACATAGCTTGAAAAACTTTGAGAATCCAATGATATAACTTTGATGTAAAGACAATATATCTGCCACAGAACAGGGACAAGATAAATGATAATTTCCATAGTTTTGTCTTCCACTCCCTTCCAGGAACTTCTTCATGAATAAGTAGTAACCTGGCTCCATCCTGGCCCTCAAAATTCTGGGTTGGCTCTATAGCTGGGGGGAAATAATGGTAATAGCTAACTTACAAAGAGTTAGGTTATTGTAGCCCTAGGCAGTGAGCTAAGTGATTATATATATCACCCCATTTAATCTTCACAACCATCCTATGATATAGGTTATTATCTCTATTTTACATATAGAACAACTGGGGTATAGAAACATTCAGGGGGGAGGGGATATAAAAATACTATCTGGTAATGGCAAAATAAAATTTTAAAAAATTTAAATAGGAAAAAAGAAAGATTCAATAATTTACCTAAGGTATATAACTAGTAAATGACAGAACCAGGATTTGAACCAAACAAGACTAGCTTTAGGGAGTCTTTGCTCCTGATTGCTACATCCCAGGGCTGGTAAAAACAATATATGTCTCCTTCCAATTTGGAATCCAGGCCTTAAGCCCTGTTTATGAGACATGAAGTAGGGAGCAAGTTGAAATAGTAGAAATATCACATTTTCACAATGAGTGGAACTCTGCCCTCTTGAAATGGAATTATGAATTAGAAAGAACCTCACACAAACATCTTGTGTACTTTTTAAGGGCAGACTGTGGAAGAGTCCCCAGGGTAACAAGGATAGGGTATTTTAGGGGACCCTGGGTAACACAGGAAAATCACAACAGGTTTTTCTTCACTAACTTAGGTCTGGAGCTTAGAGAGACTATAACAGGCTTGCTTCCCACAGATCTCCCTTGTACTTTGGTCCCACAAGGAAATACTGGGTTGGCCTAAGAGTTCATTCAGTTTTTTCCATACCGTGACTCTAGTAGTGCTTAGTTGTCTTAAAATTCATTCAAAACAATTTTGTTAGATTGTATTGTGATAGCTGCCATAACAGCATGTATTTAAAAAAAACTTATCAAAGCCCTAGCTGGTGTGGCTCAGTGGACTGAATGCCGGCCTGTGGACCAAAGGATCACTGGTTCAATTCCCAGTCAGGGCACATGCCTGGGTTGTAGGCCAGGTCCCCAGTAGGAGTCATGCAAGAGTCAATCACGCATTGATGTTTCTGTCTCTCTCTTTCTCCCTCCCTTCCCCTCTCCAAAAATAAATACATAAAATCTTTTTTAAAAACATTGAAATTGGTGAATTTTTGTGCAGCAATTTAATATTGAAGGTAGAAGAAAATGCACATTTTAGCATATTATGCTTTATTATTTCAAGAAAGGGTGTTGCATAGGCAGAGGAGGGCAAAGGGGGAAATTGGGACAACTGTAATAGAAGAGCAATAAAAATGATTTAAAAAGCAACTGAAATGCAAAAAAAAAAGATTTGTACAGTGTATCAAGAAGGTGCTATGACTGATCAAAAGTGTCAAAAGTGGTTTGCAAAGTCTTGTGCTAGAGATTTCTTGCTGGGCAATGCTCCATGATCAGGTAGGCCAGTTGAAGTTGATAGTGATCATATCTAGAGATTAACTGAGAACAATCAATGTTCTACCGTGGGAGAAAGAGCTGACATACTCAAAATATCCAAATCTATAAAGTTATTGGTAAAAATGAAAAAATGCATCATTTATTTTTATGGCAAAAAATGTGGACATTTTTGCCAACTCAGTAGTAAACACATACCTACAAATTAGGAGAATACAGGGAGGGATTAACACCAGGACTATTTACAAAGGTATGAGGGGCCGTAGGGTAACCACAAGGCCTAGTGCAGCATTTATAGTGGGTATTTGTCATCACTCTTAAGCATGAAGGGGTGAAAGGAAGGAGTTACTGAAATTTGAAATGAAAGAATCTTGTGAAGGGGGCTCTCAATTGAGGAGTTGTGTCCTTAAATTGAGAGGTACAGCCACTCAAGGTGACAATGTGGGGAGGGAGCTGGGAAAATAAAGGCCCTGGCTCCAATCTTATCCCTCTTTCCAACATCCTGCCAGGTTTCCCCTAACCAAACTAAACTGGAGATCGCAGGGCACTGGAACTTGTTAATGTACAGGGTAGCCTCCTGGGCCAGAGAGCAGTTTGGAGGAGAATGGAGAGTGGATCTGGAGAGGCAAAACTTAGCCAGTATAGTTTGGCTGATGGATTCAGCTCTCCATACCAGTTTTCCCCTGACACAAAATCTATTCTAGTTTTCTCATTATCTCTATTCTGACATCTTTTTAGATCTAAATCTGACTCCAAATATTTTCAGCTCTAGCATTCAATGTAGAACCTTCTACTCTCAAAATCTTCAAGACAGAAACTTTCTGGCATCTTTGACTCCAAACTCCACTGCTCCAGAATCCTTTTAGAAATATTTGTCTGGAGAACCCATCTGACCCTGAAATACCATTTTCCTATCAATGTAACTGCACTATAATCATCATGGCAAGATTGTTTCAACTTAAGGGCAGGTATTGGTTCTCTTGCTCCTCTATACACTATGCAGAAAGCTATTGTCATACTATAAATAACAATAAAAGATGAAAGTCATAAAGCAGAGGCTGGCATTGCTCACTGGCTAGACCAGCAAGGCAGGGTGACAGGTGATTGGAGGACTAGGGAGGCAGAAGGGGTATCAAGTGAGATAGAAAATGTTGATCTGGTTAAATCAAATGACCTCTACCCTATTGCTAGGTGAGACAAGAAAGGGGCCAAAGACATCATTTAAAACCAAGAGGCAAAGGTTTGCAGATTCAACCCCTCATGAAGAGTGATTTCAACCAAAACATCTCCACCCTGCCCATAGTAGGCAGGTGCCACAGGGACAATAGCACTGAATTTGACACAAAAATAGCTGAATTCAAGTCTCTGCTTATTACTTGTTCTGTGCACTTAGCTCACTTTTTTCATCTCTTTTAGTTCATCTATCTAATAAAGATAATAGTTCCTTTCCTGCCCCCTTTCTTAGGGTGGCTTCTAAGATCCCAGTGAAAACATGCTTGGAAAAAACAGCAGCTTATGCATTATAAAATTCTGGGTCCAGGGTTCCTCCATAATGGGTGAGTATGAGTGAGTGAGTGAGTGATATAATGTGTATGAGTGAGAGACTTACAGCATATCAACATGTGTAACTCTGTATGCATGATCTGCTGTGAAAAAGTAAAGGAAAGAATAATAGGAATGTGTGAGGACAAATGTGAGAAAAGAGGTGAAAATTAATGCATGTGGGTATTTCTATGGGAGCTAAACATGTTTGGGAACATGTAAGAGAGAACATAAGAAAGAAAATATGAATATTTGTGGGTTTGTGAGATTCTGAGAGTTTGTGAGAGAGTAAATGCAGATGATAAGTACTTGTATATATGAACATGGATGTATAGGTTGAACCACATGAATTGCCATTTTTATAGGTTCAGAATTCTTCAACATTGGCGATTTCATATGGTTTAGCATACTATGTAAGTATGTAAGATTGTGTGTTTATTTGTGGATTTATGAGTGAATTGTTCGTGAACAAACCAAGGTTCATATGTGTGAATGAATGTTCATGTTCAATGAAATATGGTTTCTTTGTGTAAATGAATTGTGTGCAATCTAATTTGTGTATTTTTGGTAGAGCATATGTGAAGGTGAATCTACATGAGCATGCATGTGAATGTGTTTGGAAAAGAAGATGATGAGTATGAATATGACCATGCATATGAGTTCATATGTGTATGTATATGTGTGTGAGAGAGAGAGAGAGACAGAGAGAGAGTCAGAGACAGAGAAACACAGAGAGAACATACCTAGCCTTTGGACTCTCCCAGTGAATGAATGTACGCTCTCTGGTCAAATCATAACTTTCCAAAGAAACAAGCTTTCCAAGCTGAAAATTTCCACACAGGTTTTCCATCTCAAAAGGATGCCTTTTATTTTTCATTTTTCCTCTTTGGTTGGAGCCTCACATCTAGCCATTCTGGGCCAAGGAGAAGCATAAGTGCCCAGCTCTGCTCAGATAATAATTGGGAACATTTTGCTACACACCAAAAAACTGGAAAATGACTGGTGTGTAGAGCTGAAACTTGGTGAGGTTTGTAGCTTGCAAGACAAAGGGCCCCTCAGCTACTTTATTTGTTCTCTTTAAAAGTAGCCCTAAGTGACTGAAATACCGCCACCACAAGCAGTATGAAATTTCACCACCAGTTGGAGTTATGTAACCATCTCCATGGCAACCAAAGCCCATAAACATGTAGTATCACTGTTGGCTGGTTACACAGCAGTGGTTTTAGTGCCCCCACCACCCCTCCTCTTCTGCCTTTTCTAACTTGTTTTCTCTTTTTATACCTTTCCTCCTATTTTTTTTTTACTGTCCAAAGCAAGAAAATTAAGCATTGACTAAAATGAGTGGAAACTGAAGCTCCTTAAGAAGAGGGTACGCATGAGGCAAGTCTCTGAGGAACTGTAGGTGCTCAGCTTGCCTACAAGCCAGCTCACATCAGGGAAATTACTGCTTCCCACCTCTATACCACAACCCACAGACATGCATACTATGTAGTGGCTACTGTTGAAAGGAAATCAGGCAGGCTGAGGAGAAAGCAGGCACAGGAGCTAGAAGAAACCTTGAAAACTCAGCTTCTTAGGACTCCTTCTTTTGAGTATTTCCAGGAGCGCTGGGTCAGCATGGTAGAGATGGTATAGTGGATGTTTCTGACTTGAGAGAATGAGGTTTGGGAAAATGGGGACATACTATACCTTAGTATCACTACTTTTCCCAGAACTTATGGCTAAACTGTGCTTCCACCCTGGTCAAGAGGCAGGGTCTGACATCAAAAGTGTAACACTAGACATCAGGATTCATAGATTCTAGCTTTGAATCCATCTCTTAGGAGCATTGCAATCACAGAAAATTAACAAAATCTCAAGGTTGTAGGATACCTGAAAAACATGCCACTATCCCCTACTCTAATACAGTGATAGGGAGATCATTACCTATGAACATGGACCACATAATTATGTTTTGCATTGAACTGAAAATTGGCTCCTGTATATTCTATCCACAGGTCTTTGTTCTGTCCCCTGGGCTCCCGATTTCCTAGCTGTTCTATCTGAGCTCTTCTGCAACTAATATTCCGAGTTTACTTAGAAATTGCCTCTTCAGGGACAATGTGAGATTAGTGAATAGTATCAGGGTGCCCTGTGTAGTGAAGGAGGGAAAAGAAAGCTAGTAAGCTTTGAGCCCTGCCCACTCTTCTCTGATGGTTGTGATTCCAGAATCTTCATATTAAGGGGGATCAGGAGAGACATTTGTCTGGACAAGTGCATTGATTTTATATGCAGTGTATATGTATTTGGGGTGGCTTTGAAACCTTGATGGAAATTATGGAAGGGAACTAAAGGCCTTTCCAAACATACCATTTGGCAAACCACTCCTTAGGCTCAGATTTATCTTTGTCCAGAGATCTGTGTAGATGTGTACATACATGTGTGCCCAACTGTCAAAGGTTCTTGGAGTGTGTGTGTGTTTGCGGGTGGGGGAGGGGCAGTAATTTTAAGCCTTGAGGAAGTCTGGAGTTGTGCTGGTGTAACCCAAACTGGCATGCAGCTTATGAGAAAGCTGGAAAGATTAAGCAAAAAGTGGAGAACGATCATGAAAATATCAAGGGATATCAATCACAGCAGGAACTGATTTGAGCCAATCAATGGCTGATAGGTAAGAAAACTACCATTTCTTAAGTAGTTAAACTGTGTGCTAGAAATGGTATTAAATGATTTCACATACATTTATTTCAGTCCTCAAAACCCACTGACCACTCTTTTTATATCTCCTACCCTGGGTAGTTATTATAATCCTATTTCACAGAGAGGAAAATGGAGAATAAGAGCAATTTTCTCAAGTCCACATGATTATAAGTGACTGTGATTTAGTCCCAATAATGAGCTAGGATTTAGTCCCAATAATTTCTGCTTCTAAAGGGGATTTCCTTCTGTTTTTTTTTAAAGCAGTAAACTTAATTGAGTCTAAGCAATGGCTGCAGGATCCACCCATCACCTCTGAGAACTGTCTTGCTGAGCTGTGCTATTGATCATAAGAATTGATGCTAGGCTGGCAGGATAGTGAAGACCATTTCCACTGTTGTGGGCCAACAGCATCAACAACAACCATCATCTTGGCATCAACTCACTGTGTGATGTTAGGCAAATCCCTTCCCACTGTCTGGGTCTCAGTTTCCCATGTTTAAAAATAGGTGTGGTGAAGGCTAAATGAAATCATTTATCACCATGCCTGGTACCTCATAGGAACTTAATAAGCAGTAGCTTAGGAGAGGGTTGGGTTGGGTGATCTTCCTGTTGGAATGATTTCTGAATCTGTGACTCTTCTCTTTTGCCAGGAAAGAAGGGTGACCTACACTGAGTAACATAACACATCAATTTAGGGCATTGCCACCTCACAGTCTTGAGGTAACAAAATCAGTTCCTTCAACAAACTTTAGCTAAGTGCTTCTTTTCAACTATATATTTTATTAACATTGGGCTAGGTGCTGGGACTTCAGTGATGCATAATGTATGGGTCTTGCTTTATAGGGATTTTCTGAGAGAATTGGGATGGGGAGAATTTTCGAGAATAAATCAGCAGAGCAGAACAACAATTGCAGCCTTTGATTGGCCCAGAAGAGCAATAACTAAATCAGGGCCTTAGGGGAGAGAACTAAAGCAGCTTGAAGAGGCATCAGAAGTGGGTGGTGAAAGCCAGGAGTGGTTTTAAGAGAAGCATTAACAATAGCATTGAAAACTAATTACAATGGTCTACAAGGCCCTTTATAATCTCCCCCACCCCCCAACTCTCTGACCTCATATCCTACTACCCTTTGCCTTGCTCACTCCAGGTGCTCTGGTTTCTTTGCTGTTCTTTGAACAATTAAGATACACTACAAACTTTTCACTTGCCACTCCCTCTCTCCTCATGTTTGCACATGCCTCATTCTCACTTACTTCTAGTCTCCACTCAAATCTCTCCTTCTCAGGGGAAGAGAGATTTGGCCATCACATCTAAATTTATACCCATCCTTTCAATATTTCTTACCCATTTTCAATTATTTATTTTTCTATTACTTAACACTTACCACTATCTAACATATTATATATTTTACTTATTCTCTTTGTTTTGGTCTTCCTGACTAGAATGTAAATGCCAGAGTTTATTGTCTGATTTCTCAATTACTATGTCTCCAGTGCCTAAAACAATACCTTTAAAGTAGGTGCTAAATAACATATATTTTAAATGAATGATTAACAGTAAGATCTACTAAATGTGGAATAAATCATTTATTCCATTTCAAGGAGTCAAGGGTATCTTTGAAACTCTGATGTATCTTTTAAACATATGGATGCTGTCTGCAAAATAATGCATTCATTTCTACCTGTTGCGGAAAATAACTCACACATGGGAGAGATGGTGGAGCACGGTCCTTTATTATTCGTGCCACGTGCGGGCTGAGAAGAGAGGGTGTCCAAATCCTGAGCTCCGATCTCTAACTTTTGGGGGTTTAAATAGCCTCAGACCCCCTGCCTACATGGCAAAGCAAGGTTACAGAAGCCCACTGCGGAAGTTAGGTCTTGCTACCTTATTTGGGAAACAAAGGAACAAAGCACAGGGTCCTAGCACAGAAGCACAGGGTCCTAACATAGAAGTTACAAAGTACAAAGTAGCTTAACGTGGGGGTTGTCTGTCACATACCCACTTGCTAGATTTCCAGCTCCTTGTAATTCACAGTCTCATTGCATTCCAACAGCTACCCAGTGAGGCATGCATTTTATCTATGTATTGCTTGTGAAGTCAGGGAAACTCAGAGGTGAGCTAACTTACCAAAGACCATGGAGTAAGTGGCAGAGCAAGAGCTATAACGAAACTCTCTAATGTTCTGATCACTACCATTTGCTGTCCCTAGGCCCATGGTGTTCTTACCTTGTACAAAGCTATGACTTACACTAGAGCAGGGAAAACCACTGTGGTAGGCAGTTTCTAAAATGGCATGCAATGATTACTGCCTCCTGGTATTCAAACCTTCTTGTAATTCCCTACCTTTGACAATGGACTGAACATAGTGGCTTGCTTATAATTAATAAAATGTTGCAAAAGTTATAGGATGTCACTTCTGAGGTCAGGTTATGAAAGACTAAGTTTCATCTCTCTCTCTCCCCGCCCCTCATTTGTTCTCACAGATGAAGCAAGCTGCCATTTTGTGAACTGCTCTATGGAAAGGCCTATGTTGTAAGAAACTGAAGGAGATCTCTGTTAAACAGCTAGCAAATAACTGAGTCCAACTGGTCTCAAGAAACCCAATCCTGCCAAGAACCACATGAGGAAGCTTAGAAGCTGATCCTGCCTCAGTGCCTCAGTTGACCCTTAAGATGACTGCATCTCCAGCTGACCCTTTGACTGCAGCCTTTGAGAGATCCTAAGTCAGAGGCACCCAGATAAGACATGCCTGGCTTTTTTACCCAAAATTAAATTACATTGCACATTAATTTAAGATAGTTTGTTATATAGCAATAGATAACTAATGAAACCAGAGATAAAATGGCCTGCGCCACACTGGCCTCATTTCTTCAGCTGCCACACCTTCTTCCCTGGTCCTCATTCTAAAAGTCTTTCTCCCCCCTAACACATTGGGAGCAATAACCTGTTTGGTATTCTAAAGGGCTGGAGCTTGAAGAATGGCACCAGGATTGTAAGGATCACGGTTATGTGGGAGAGTTTGGTATTTTTCACTAATAGAAAATGTCTCCTTCACAGCCTGATTTCTCTCAGGCCCTAGGCCTCTATGATCATGTTATTTTGTAAGGCTGCTTAAAGTTACAGTTGACTGACAAGACTCACCTGGAACTCAGGAGGATCTAGTTTATGCCAATTTGGCAGTCCACAGTATTTTTCAACTGCCATCTTTAGGCCTAGCATTGTGCTTGGTATTGAGGAGACTGTGGAAAAAATATATATCCAGTTCCTGGCCTCATGAGACTTCCAGTGTAATGGTTATACTCCTACATTGACCATTCACAATAGATCCATGGGCAATTTCTTTCTCTCTGCCCTGTTTCCTCACTGGTGAAATACTTGGCAGCTTACATACATAAGAGGTGTGTTTCTTCTCCATAACATAGTACTTTTGTAAAAAGTCAAGGCCTATGCTCAAGTGATCAATGGAAGTATCTCCTGGCTGGTTACCTAGGGTCATCAAAGTTAAATGATGTGCCAAGGGTCACATGGGAAAATGGTGGCAGTGCCCTGAGCTGCCTCTCAAAATTACATTACATTTATAGCACAAGAAAAATCTGTTCCATAATGTTTGCTTAATGACATTCTGTTCCCAAATAGACAGTAAACAAACAGGATGGAACAAAATAAATTGTTAATGCTTTTAATAACCCAATAATATTTAAATAACAGATAGTAATTATCTTATTAAATCTAAATGAACAACAGCAAAGTGAACTTTCCTGGAGCTCTACTCTTGCTGAGGCATCTAGAGGCTGTAAAATATTATCTGTTCCAATTGAACGTTCTCTATGCTTAAAGAACATTATTTGTTGGAGGTAATAAGTCAGGGTGGCCTAGGAGTACAGCTGAGGGAATAAAACCAAAGCTCTTGCTTAAGAAAATGTCTCTGGGGAAAAAAAAGAATTCTAGGTTTTTCAAGGATCAGAAATGGGCAAAATACAGGAAAATCACTGTACAGATCAGGCGAATAGAGAATGATGTACCAAAGACTACCAAACTCTTTTTAGTGGCAAAACTTAGACTAGAATCTGTGACTTTATATGACACTGCCCTACATAAACCAATTTCACTTGAGCAGATGATATCTAGCAGTTAATAGCATGTATTCTCAAGAGAAAAAGACCTGTGTTAATATTTATTCTCTGCCATTTGTTAACTGTGTGACACTGTGCAGGTTACTTTAGCTCCTTGCACCTCCATTACGTCATCTGTAAAAGGGATGGTAATATAACCCACCTCATAATGTTGTCAGGAGGAATAACTAAGTTAATATTTGCAAAGCACTTGAAGCAGTGCTTGTCATAAAGTTAAAATCATATAAGTGTTTTTAAAATAAAGTGAACAAGATTTTTACTGAGTTATAAGCAAATTCAATAGCCTAAGCCACCCAGTAGCAAAAGGGAAGATTTCTTAAAGATTCCCACCTTCCCTTTCTGAGGCTTTTCCCTTGCCTGGCTATATTTCAAGCCCCATTCCCCATCAGTCACCACACCCATCTTCAGGTTCTCAGTTCCCTGGGTACTCTCTCCCTCCTCTAATAAATGATCAACCCAAAGAACTCTCACATTCATTTCTTCACCAGATCAGCATAACAACTCAGGCATATAACAATAGCTTTTATTTTCATTTCAGAAATGAATGCTAAGAGGCTCAGGAACTTGATGTGACTGGTATGACTCTCTGGGTTTAACATGGTGTCATGGATTTACTCAAAACCTCACTACTTACTTACTGTGTGACATCAAGTAATGTCTTCCTGTCTCTGTTCCTCAACTTCCTCACACACTCAGAGAAATGGTTGGACGAGATGATCTTAAAAATAATCTGTTTCAAAGGTCACACACTTTGTCTGTAGTGGAGCAGGAGTAAAGACTATCTGAGAATTCAGAAAATACAGTCAGCCCATTTTCCCTTTTATGCCCTTTCTCTTTTCCTTTACCTAGAATTATGGGTTAAACCAGAATTAAGACAGGGCACCTGATTCGCTGAATTAAAGGAATGATTTCTAAGACCATTAAATGTCAAAGCAGAGAAGACCTTTGAAGACACCTTTTAGATCATTGGCACTGAAACTGGAATTAATATACATTAGGAGTCCTTACCACTGCATTGGTAAGTACATGGAAGTACTGGAAGTACGTGGACTATGGGGCTACTTTCTCCTGAAGAACTGAATTTTACTAGAAGATGTAGAATAATTATATTGAAATAAATACATTTGTTATGGAATAAAGTACAAAAATACAGATGAGCTTTTTAAGCAAAAAGGAATCTACAAAGTATTTGTACACTGAGTTGAATTGGAAAAAATCTGAGGTCCATTCTTTTAAGTCATCATATTGCAGTTGGGAAAACTGATATACTAAGAGAAGAATAATCTTCCTCCCATGGTCACAGAGAGACTTAATAAAAAAAGAAATTACTTGAATCCAAACCACTAATTTCCAAGACAATTGTGATTTTCAACATCTGCTACTCCTGTTGGCTCATGCTGTAGAAGGCAGGTGAGAGCCAAGGAGGGACTGAAGATTGTCCATTGGTGGGTGAAGAAGCACCTCACTAATGTGGACAAGTTGCTTTGTTTCCCAAGTCCTCAGTTTCTTCATCCAAAATAAGCTGACATGAAAATAAAATATATGAATAATAACTCAGGCTCTGGATTCAGGATGTTTAGGTTTGAACCCTAGAGGTGTGACTGTAGCTGTCTGAACCTCAGGCAAGTTACTTAACCTCTCTGTACCTTATTTTCATATAAAACAGGATAAAAAATAGCATCTATCTCATAGGGTTGCTGTGAGAATTTTGTGAGTTAATACAGTCAAACCACTTAGAATAGTGATAATTAGTTAACTATTATTCTTAAAACTGAGAAACCATGGAGCTAATTTTATAGCACAGCTGCCTCCCAAAATAATTCTGTGGGTCAACAAATGTAGAGAGCATAATTTACAAACCACAGGTGATCACAAAGGTGGCCCAGATATAACCTTTGGAAAAGGGATATGTGACAAACTGAGATTCTTTCAGGAAAAATTTTATCCAGACTATTCCAATATCTAACTAGATTGTAGGCCATGTATGAGTTTCTGGAAGGTCCATAGTGGTGTCTTACATGAGTACTGATGTATTTTCTCATTTTTTTTATTAAGAAAGAGTGAATTCCCTCAGGAAAAAAATGTCTGACTCTTTGGATACCAGACACAGAGAAAAGCACAGTAAGATGATTATTGGAAATGGTTTAAAACAGTGGGAAATAGACCCTGAGAGCAGGTTCTCAGAAAAGGAGATTTGTTACCCTTGGCAGTGAAGAGGCTTAAACAGAGTAGTGGCAGAATTGCAGAATGCCTGAGACCCTGGTATTCCCAAAGCTGGAGGAGCTCCTCAACAGGCACCAAGAATTTAGCCATGTGGTTTCCTCGTTTTTGAAAGTTTCTTTTTTCCTATTTTTAAATTGTTTTTCCATAACAGTTTATATTCAATATTATTTTGTATTAGTTTCAGGTGTATAACATAGTGGTTAAACAATCATATAATTTACAAATTGTTTCCCCTGATATTTATAGTACCCACCTACCCCCATACCTAGTTATTACAATATTATTGACTATATTCTCTCTGTTGTACTTTACATCCCCATGACCATTCTGTAACTGCCAATTTGTATGCCTTAATCCCTTCACCTTTTTCACCTAGGCTCCTAATCTCCCTCCCCTCTGGCACCATTAGTTTGTTCTCTGTGTATGTGAGTCCATTTCAATTTTGTTTATTTTGTTCTTTAGATTCCACATATAAGTGAAACCATATGGTATCCTTATACCTCTCCAAGTCCCTTTTGAGCTTTTCCTATTTCTCTCTGTTGGCGCTTAACTTATATCCCCTACTATTAAGGACATATTGAGCAGGTTGCCCAAACTATGGCCCCACAGGCCATTTCAGGTCCCCTGGATCTCTGAGTTATGACATGTATTGCTTAAGTCACTAATCAACAAATATGTATCTTAATTTTAACATGTTCTGGCCCATTGGTATTTTGAGACAGTTATTTTAAAAGCATATGTCATGAGCCCTAAAGTATTTTGTGGATGTGTCATAGAAATTGCCTAGAAGAGATGGTTCTCCGTTCATCCAGAAGAGCCCCACTTTGATGTTTTCCATACTGTTGGTCTCTGTCAAATTTTATTTGCAGTAGAAAATTTCATTGTTAAAAGTAGATGGAAAATTCCTATCATAAACTGTTGTAATTATTTGAGTATTTCAGAAATGTCAATATGTTAGCAACCAAAAAATTTTTTTGAGTCATACTTCAACTAGTGTGAGACTGCAGGTCCCAATTTGGGGGGCAAAAACAAAAACAATTAAAACAGATAAAAATCAACCACCATATATTAGAAAATATCATTTGATTTCCTCCTTCAAGGAGCTGACATTCCATTTAAGAAGGCAGGACAAAAAGCTGGGGATCACCCAAGCCTTTAATAGTTCAGAGCTGAACTATGTGGTTCTGATTTTAGGCACTCAGAGGAGATAGATTTTGATGAAGTGGAAATTTAGCTGGTATCTGAAAGATGAGAAAGGGGGGTGACTATAGACAAAGAAATAGATAAGTAAAAAGGAAAGATTGGAATGAGGATAGTATTTTGAAAGTGAGTGGTCATGGGGGGAGTGAGCTCTGTTGGGAACTAAGCCTGAGGATCATGGGTAGTTAATACCAGTGAGAGAGAAGGTCACTAGGACAAGGATGGAATGACCCTGGAATACTAAGCAGAACATTTTGGACTTAATGCACCTTCTGACCATATACAGGGTACATAGTGTAGGGAAGGGGGTACTGAACGAAGCAGCGTTAGTAAAAGCACTTAAACGGTGATCCAGGTGAGGCCTTCTCGAAGGCTGCCTTGGAGATAGAAGCCCATTACCACTGGCCCTCAGCTCAGTTCTTGTAGCTTTAGTTATCATTCATGTACCTTTCCATATTGCTGGAAAAGGCCTATCTCTCCATCATTCATAGCACATAGAATGACATTCTACATGTAGTAAGTGTTCAACAAATGTTTGTGGTCACAAAATAAAAGTCATTTAATGCAAAACCAAAAGCATTTGATGGCTAATGAATGGTGGGGGGGGATTCTGTAGGAAGGGGTCTGTGATCCACTGTCTTGACCATTTCTTCAGAGCTTTCCCATACCTCAGACAACCTGTACAACCCCTCTGCCAATAAGCCCACTAGACAGGTTTCAGTCTCCTTACTTTATAGATGACAAAAATGAGATTCAAAAAGGTAAAAGGACTTCCCCAAGATCACCTAAATAATGGCATAGGTAGGAGTGAAACCTGGAACTTCTGATTGTAAATCCATTGTTCTAATTGGAAACACAAGTGCTAAGAGCTACCTGCAGTTTGTCGGTATACCCTGTACACTCATATATCTAAATCCTCTCTTTCCTCACCTACAGAGATGATGAATACATAGAATTAACTGAAGTGAAATGGTAGGAATTCTGGGCTTGCAGCCAAAGGTCTTGGTTTCTGACCTGAGTTCTACCATAACCTTAGCTTCTCAAACAGTCAATGGGCACTCTGCAGAGCTGTCCTGTATGGTTCAGGGTCTCAGAGAAGCATGTATTTATCTTACTAACCTGATAAGTTAACCCAAAGTTGCAATGCCCTTGAGCCTAATTATTTCAATTCATTCTCCTGTCTCCCAAGGATATATAACCTCTTTCCAGAAAAAGCCCAGCTATTGTTAATATAATGAGAATAGTTTGTGCAACACTGATGTAACATGGCAGCCAAGGAGAGTGGACTGGAATGCACATGCATGAACAATGATTTCACTGTACTAGTCAGTGGGGATGGTAGACACTGTCGAGTGAGCTTTTGTACTGTGTGGCCATCACATTCAAAATGACTGAGCGAGTAGAGCAACACATCTGCATCAAATTCTGCATTAAACTTGAACATTCCTCTATGGAAACTATTCAGATGGTTCTATGAGCAACTGGTTGTCAGCTTCAACACCACAACATACACACTCATGCAACAGATCTTGTGAAGAGTTTTTTAGTCAAATCACCCAGGTAACTCAGCCCCCCTGTAGCCTAAATATGGCACTCTGTCACTTCTGGCTTTTCCCAAAACTAAAATCAGCTTTCAAAGGGAAGAGATTTCAGACTGTTGATGAGATTCAGGAAAATACAACAGGGCAGCTGATGGTGATTTGGAGAACTGTGAGGTCCCAAAGTGCCTATTTTGATGGAGACTGAGGCATCACTGTCCTATGCACAATATATCTTTTATTGTATATCTTATTCAATAAATGTCTCTATTTTTCATATTACATAGCTGAGTACCTTTTGGACAGACCTCATAAATCAGCTTGTCAGGGAGGTGTGGAGACCTATACTCATGACAGTGTTTTTCATGATTGAGTGATGCCTTGAATCACTGGGTTTGCCCGGCTCTGGTATGTTAACCCCAACACATACTTTTGCCTAAGCGGTCCCTTTGCCTACTTACCAAGTTATCTCCTAACCAAGAGCTCCTAAATTCTGCTCTCTGCCTTGCTCCCTTCCTGTGTTCATGAATTGTTCTTAGACACCCCGAGGCAATTGCGATTGATGCATCATTGCTCATAAATCTGGGAAATCAGATAATATATTTTATTTATCATTGCCCATTTGAAGATGAGCAACTTCCAATAACTGCAGCAAATAAATGAAATCAAAATGATGAACTCTCTTGTCCTTTCCTATGAAATAAATACTTGCCTAAGGAGATTATCACTGGCTAAGCAGAAGATGAAAATAATGCCTTTCTGAAACTTGCTCCACTGGGGCTTCATTTCAGCAATTGATTTCCCCCCAACCCCATTGTCTTTTATTTCTATCTTTCCTTTGTTATCAGGATAGGTAACATACGCTCATCACAAATTTCTGAAGACATAAGGCAGGGCATTAACTTGAGCCTACTGCTTCTCTTACATATTAGGCATCACCTCCTCCATGTGGAGCCATGGTCCCCAAGCTGAGTAACTGAATTTCCAATTCCTCAGGAGTTTCTCCCTCAAAAAGAGTTCTTCATTTCTCTTGTTCTTTTGTTCTTAAAAAGACAGTATCATCAGAGGCACTAGGGGATTGGTTCAAAATCTCATTTTGTGGTGGTAGAATCTGGAGGAAGCCACTTTTGTTAAGTCTCAGTTGAGAATTAGTGGAGGATTACAGCTTCTTGCTAAAAATTTATACTGGGTTAAAATCCTGCGTAACTTTGGACAGATTGTGTAACCTCTGTGTGTACCAATTTCCTCACTTGTAAATGAGTATCATAATGGGATAAGCCTTGTAGGATTGTTGAGAGGATTAAATGAGACAATCTGTGTTATGGGCTCAGCCTAGTGTTTTGAACATAGCAAATAGTCAGTAAACATTAACCATTACTACTAGTAATAAAATCAGGCAGACAACAAAAACATTTCCTTGGAAAGAGCACTGCGTTTAAAAATGCCTGGAATTATATCCCAGCTCTGGTATTTATTAGCTGGTTGAGACTTTGATGTACCCTAACCTCTCTCAACTTCAGTTTTTTCATCCATAACATGAGGCTAATGACTGTCTATTATACCTACCGAGTTGTTGTGTGAATGGCACAAGATCAGTAGTTATTAAAAATGTTTTGTACTCAAGCCTTGTCAGCCAACATATTTGGAGCTCCTACTGTGTATCAAGCTATGGGCTCAGCTCAAGGGCTGAGAAGAAACAAGTGAAAAAGATTATGGTCTCTGCATTCAAGATCTTATTGTCTAACTGTGGTGAACAGTCCCATAAACAAAAAATTAAAGTGTAAAATGTGAGCTATCACTGTGTACAAGCTCCATTGATTGTAAAAATGAGTGCCTAGGTCAAGAGAGTGGGACAACAAGGTGGCAATAGTTAGGGAAGTCTTTCTGGAGGAGATGATGCCTGAGATGACTTTTGAAAAGAGAAGATAATTTTTTTAACCCAAAGGTAGTATATAATTCAATGCTAAAAGAAGTCACAAACACACACGTATAATAATTGATCAATATAATCCTTTCCTCACCAAGAATCACTCTTAAATGCATAAAACTTGAGAACCAAAAAGGCAAGAATTAACAGAAGGCAGGAAGAAAAAAGGGGGTCCCTTTGCTGGGGAGTGCTGTCCTCCTCTCTCTCTTCTTCCTCACACAATTCAGTTTAACTTGCAGTACCAGGTTTCCAGTCTGACACATAGTCACAAATCAAGTGTATTGGTGGAGGAGTGCTCATGGTGGCCTATCTTGCTGAAAGTCTTGGGATCCTTATAAAGGGTATCTGTATACTTGATGATATAGGGTAGACAGAAGAAGAGCTGTAGAATGAGGGAATTGTAAGATCAAGTGCAGGTAATTCAGCTCCTTGAACTTCTTTTTGATGGTCTTATTGATGAGCAGGACCATAAAGAAGATGATGAGCTCAAAGGCAATGATCCACATAGACTAGCACAGTGACCCCATGTATTTGTATATGAAGATGCAACAAAGGAGAAGGGAGCTGAGCATGATGGTGATGGTGGATAGGTCAATGCTGATATTCTTGTTGATCATGACCCAAGAAACTATCCCAGACTTTGTGTCCATGTGGATGTTGAACTTGTCGTGATATCATAAAGCTAACCTAGTTTGAGTCAAAGATGAGAAATTGGATGGTGTTGAAGGTAGAGAAGATGCCCGCCAAAAGGGAGAACATCTTGTCATTCAATTTATACTTGTTTTACCAGAATACCTCTGGCTCCCATTTCAGAGAACTCCAGCACAGTGCTTCCCTTGTCTTCATTCACCACACTGGTGAGTGACCATAGTCTTGACATGGCTTCATCTATTCATATATCATTAGTTTAGGACTACTGTTCAGATAGTCTTCAAGTGATTATCAGTGATGGTTGTTCTGTAATTTAGTTGTAGTTTTTGATGTAATTATTTGAGTGGATGAGCACAGCATTACTTCTTCTGCCATCTTGACTGGAAGAAGTCAGAAGACATATTTTCTTAATGAAAATGATAGGAGGGATATTTCAGGCCAAAGCTACGGCACAGAGACATAGAATCACCTGGTACCTTTGCACCTATTTCATTATTGGAGGATGCAATTTTCAATAGGAAGCAGTAAGAAAAGAGGCTGGAGAGATAGATAGGGGCCCAATTAAGGAAAAAAATGCTCAATGCCCTACTAATAAAATTATTTGTTTTTAATTATTATTTTGAAATACCACTTATATAACATTTACTATACACTAGACACTATTCTAAGCATTTTACAAATATTAATTTATGTAATACTCAAAAGAATTCTGTAAGATAAGTACTAGTACTGATGCACACAGTGATTAAGTAACCTGTCTAACATCTCACAGACATTAAAATAGCAGAGCCAGGATTCCTACTCAGGAAGTCTGGTTCTAGAGTGCATACAGAGGTGATGATTAATAATCATTTTGTTTTACTCCCATCCAGGCCACTTACTCCCATACTCTCAGCCAGTTTTAAGTATGTTTTTATGTGGTTTTGTTCCACATTGGCTTGGCTGTTCATCTATCCTCAGAACTCAGATTCCCTGGAGAGTAAGTATCTCTCTGGACCTTCTGGAGCTCCAGAGGTCAGTCTCCTCCTCCACATTAGCAATAATAACATGATACAATTTCTGATTAGCTTTCTGACCTGAGTTAATAATTGTCTAATGATACTGAATAAATACTACACATCATCTCACTGATGTCTCATCAGATCGTTACATCCCCATGAGTTGCATGGATGGAGGGCCATGGTAATGGTAGTAGTGGGTGGGCTCTGGAAGCTTCAGGGTCTTCTCTGAACTCATCCAATTACATACACACAGTCTCCACTCACCCACTTGAAATGGTTTGCAGATGGCAAGGGTAGGGGAAAGTTAGTGCTTGGCATGCCTCTTTTACTTCAGGTTATTTATCTGCCTAACCTAGCATCATAGTAATCACATATATTTTTATTGGCTTCTATACTCCCTAAAGCCCTTTCACATACACCAGTCATCTGATTTCTTAATCCCTTGAAAAACCTTTGAAGGCAGTATTAACTGTTTTTTCAAATGAGGAAACTGAAACTCAGAGAAGTAAAATGACTTGCCCAAGGTCACACAGCCAGTGAGCACTCATTTTGCAACATTATTGTAATGGTCCAACAGCTTCTGTTCATTCTACTGCCAGAGTGATTATAAAGTTACCTGGATAAAGAGCATCTGGCCAAGAAGCCTGAGATGGGGAGTGAGAGTAGAAAGCTTTGATGGATGTCATGAGGCAGTTAGGGTTGTAAAGCTCCTGACCACAATTAGAGGAAACTCTCAAAGACCCTTAGAGGTTATTATGCTGGAAGAGTGTGGCCTCAGGACCATCAGAGTGTCTGGATTTCCCCCACCCTTCTCCCATCATTCCATTAGACAAAGACTTGGATTTCTCTGTCTAAGGTTGTTCTCTCAGCTCTTTACTCTCATTTAAACAGTAAGTCAGCCTTTATCACTACTGTTCCCCAGACATACCTTCTTTCATTCCTTGCTAGTTCTAGCTGAAACCCCCAGCTGCAGGTCAAACTGCCCTTCCTGTACCTACTTGAATGCTAATCTGATACTTCTTTTTCTTTGCTTGGTTTTTGCCTTTCTTCAACATGCTCCCTTGCCTAAGCATTTCTTTTGCCTGGAGAGAGAGACACTTTAAAAGTCTTAACTTTTTCTCTTCAATATAGTCAAACATGCCTCTTTTTCTTTATAGCATTGGAGTTTTCTGTCTTTTTTAAAAAGGGCTCCTCCACTCCAAGATTATGTGAATATTTTCTTTGACAAAAGACAGTAAAATGAAAGTCAAAATACAATAAAATGTGAACATATTTGCAACACATTATTAGACAACTTTTTCATCCAGAAGATTTTTATTTTCATGTAGTTGAGTCTATTAATCTTTGTCCAATGACTATTGAACTATGGTAAAGTCCATAATTTTTTAAATGTTAAAGAAACAAAAGGTGTGGGTTTTTTTTTTCCATATGAGGGTGAAATGAGATGATGTTTGTAAAATCATATACATAATATATCCAGGGAAAATCCTTCTACATATATGTATATTTGTTTAAATAAGTTTGACTCTGTCCTTCCATACCTACTTTGACATCTTGTGTGCCTTGAATTTTGTGTGCATATTATGGGGGGGAGATTAGCATAGAGAACTAAAGAGAACTATTTAGCTAAATAATGAGCACATCTAATAAGCTGAGCTGCAGTGAGACCTAAAGATACTTAAATGAAGTAGGGAAATAAGGTAAGAATCCCTCGAAGCTTCTAAAGGCCAAGTGACTTAGCAGTCAGCCTCCAAATAATTGCGGCAAGTTCATCTGGGATATTCATAGAAGTCAAACCCTGTGTCCTCCTCCCATACCAGCATTTCCCCAAAACTGGCTACTATGACCTCAAGAAAGATCCTGGATTTCAGGAAAATCCAACTTGCTTCCTGTTGTTTTGGTTGGATTGCAAGAATCAGGACAGTAAACAAACAGATGATTGGTCCAGAGGTTCTGCCTGATTTCTAGAAATCCATCTTCTGAAGTATTGCTTTCTACATACCACCTTGCTCAAGAAATGCCAGTGGCTATCAATGCCTTTCATATGAATTCTAAACTCCACATTTTGATATTTGACATTTTCTATAAGATGCTTTAGTTTCACTCAACGTTAAGTGGTGGCTTGGTTTTAATTCAGAAGAGTGTAGTGGTTACGGATGAGATCTTGGACATCAGAGTCCTGCTCTGCCAGCCCATATTCACACACACACACACACACACACACACACACACACCTGGTTACAAACACACACACAGTTTACTGCATATAGTGATATACAAAAGCCCCCTCTTCCCTACATATCCATGTATATGTATTGTACTTAGACACACATTCTTGCTGAAGATCAGAGTATTTTGTCAAAAAAACCCCACCAGATTTTGTCTTGAATATAAAATAAACCTTACTGCTGTGCTAAGCAGACAGACTCTCAGACATTGCTTATGCCCTTGTAATAAATATGAATATAATGAAAGGATAGAAAAATGCTGCAGACAAAACTTCCGGGCATGAGCTGTCTGAAGGTACTCCCCATGGAGACAATGAGCCAGTTGTTGCAGTGAGATGCCAGTCTTTTCCTTTTATTTAGGCATATTTGAGGACATTTTTAAGGCAAACCAGATAGACAGATTGTGCCTAATGCTACAGTGAGGGGAACTGAGAGGGAGGCTTCTGGGGCTGAATGCCCTGACCTGCATGTGGGCAGAAAGCCCCTCAAGTTTGACCTAACCCTAAGAAAAAAATTTAATTGTGAGCTTCCTGGGCCCAGAGAAATGGAGGGTGAGGGATCTGTCTCTCTAGTTAGGAAAGAGAGTCTCTTGAAAATAACCTGGATGGCAGCAATTTCCCAAAGGATCACTTTCTCCAGGAAGTCTTCTGTGACGTCCTCCACCACTCCCCAGGCTGAGAGCCCTTTCGGTTACTTCTGCCGTGGCACTTGTCACTCTGTGCTGTAACACTATCTGCTTTGTTTATCATCTAACATCAGTGTATGACATAGGGTCTGGCATATAATAGGTACTGTATATATAACTGTATACATAACTGATGACTGCCTATCTCACTGTTTACTTTTTTACTCTCCCATAGGGTGAGCAGATTATGTATTTCCATGGTTCACTGTATTTCTGGCACAAGAATAGAGTTTAGCACAATAGTAGGTGCTCAATGTTTATAGAATCAAGATGACTTAGTTCCCTTTCAGTCTTCTGAGGACAACCTATCTTAGTTTCCTTATTTGGAAAATTAGCATAATAATATACCTTTTGCATAGACTTCATGAACAGATTAAAAAGTTAATATGTGAGAAATGCTTGGTCTAGTGACTGACACAACCATTACTACTACTACTACTACTATTACTACTACTACTACTACTACTACTACTGTGGTTTCTGGACCTGATGATTAGTACAGTCTCCTCAAACTATATGGGTCTTGGTCAGCATAAGCCCTGGGTATGGGAGAGATGTGCCTGTAGGTTTCTCTCTCCCTGGTTCCATCACACTGCCTCTGCTGCACTTGGATATTCTGTGTAATTTTCAAGCTGCAGCTGAACTAAAAAGTTATGTCCACAAGACTAGAAGTTCACAGAGGACAGGGCCAACTCACAGTAAACTCTGGCATATGACCTATAGGCTGACCAGAGGAAATTCAGGGAATGTTCATCAAGATGACATGAATGGTAGCCACAGATTACCAATTATGGTCTGGAAGCTTCCTTCTCTTGCTGAAATGGCTTGTGTTCTTCCTCTTCAGTCTCCTCAGCATTCCTGCTGCCTACATCCATGATGGAAGGCAGACATAAGAATTCCACACTAAGAAAGTGAGCAGGATATAGGAATCTGCCTGCTGGGGTGATGGTCTTCCCTTGGAAAATGGGCAAGATGTTTATGCTACCTGCACAGGCCACCTTCATCTTCTTTCTTCTCTCACCTAACACTCTAGCAAGGGTGTCCAACCCATGGCCTGTATACAGGCCAGTATGGCTATGAAAGTGGCCCAACACAAAAATCACAAATTTACCAAAAACCTTTTTTTCCTCATCAGTTTTCATTAGTGTTTGTGTATTTAATGTGTGGCCCAAGACAACTTTTCTTCTTCCAGTGTGGTCCAGAGATGCCAAAAGGTTGGACACCCCTGCCAGAAAGCCATTAGTTATAGAGTTTGCAAAAACATTGGCAAGAGAGTTAGGCTAAGGGACAGGAAGATAGATTGAATCAGGCATGGGTCTAACACAGATCGATTGTGCACTTAAAGTAAGGTCCTTCTCCTGAGTATAAGAATAAGACCCTCCCTATTAATATTGCCCTTTAGAGTTTACAATTTCCTTCCATATTTTTATCTAATTTTAAGGTTCAACACAGCTTTTTGAAGATTGCAAAGCAGAAATTATTGTTCAAATCATATAGAAGGTGCTTGTGTTCTTTATTTACATGATTCTGAGGATCCACCAGTCTTCCTCTTTCACCACCTCCATGGGGAAAAATAGTTATCCCTGCTTCCAGAAAGCTACTCTCTCTTTGACCTGACATCCTCAAATTTTCCAGTTCAAAAAAATCCTGGGAATAAAAGCCATAGAATGATGGGTCTACTGTTTCTCTTCCCCTAACCTTATTTCTCCAAGAAGGCTTTCTTAACCACTTACTAAGGGACAATATAAAGAAAAAAACTGGGAATAGAAAGGATTGGACTTGAGTCTATTACTGTGATGTAAACATCCTAGAGCCTCGGTGTTCTTATCTGAATGTGGGGGAGGGGAGGATATTGCTTGTGTCACAAAATTGTCTCAGGATTAGAGATAAAGTAAGGATAACAGCTAATGGAAGCCAGAAATGATTATTGTTTTTAGGATATTCAAGCTACTCTATAATTTCAGGTATATAACTTATTAAAGAGGCACCAAAATGAAAAGGGAACCTCTCTCTGGAGATGTTTCTGGCATTTCTGCACTTCAAGTCAAAGCAATAAGGAAGTATACATTGAGTTCTTACTGAGTGCCTAATGAGGTGTTCCACTGGTAGAAGATACCAGCACAGAGTAGCCCAATTGAAGAGAAAGGACTGAAGAAGAGTGAGCAAAATTAAGCATTCCCTGAAATAGAAACCCCATATTTATAAAAAAAATTATCCATTTCCATAAATAAGGAGGGAAAGAAACTACACCCACATTAAGTGCCAGATATATTATCACAATTGACCCTCACAATGTCTCTGGGCTTTAGGACAAGAATCCATGGCATTTAACTTCAGATCCTCATTCTAGTACTACATTGTACTTTTCTCTGCCTTGAGCAAAGGTGTCCATGACTCTTTCTCTAGGTCAGTGGTTAGCAATCTTTCTCTGTAAAGGGTGAGACAGAAAATATTTTAGACTTTGCAGGCAACAGGTGATTTACTCTTATCCTCCTTCCTAAAACATTGAATAGTCATTCTTAGTTTACAAGTTTTGGCCCTAGGGCTTTAGTTTGCCTACCTCTGCTTCAATGCCCTCAAGGAGACATGTTATCTAACTTGTTGTGCTGCCTTCTTGTGGTGTTGGGTGGCCACTGGCCTTGTCTCTACTTCCAGAAGTAGGAAGCAACAAAAGGGTAAAATGTAATTATAGATGTGTATGTTCACTTTTACTAAACTCTTGAAGAAAAGACAAGAAGAAAAGTCTCACATGTGTATATCAATTGATTACTCAGTGCTTGTGGCATGCCAGGATCTGTGCATTACCCCATTAAATTATACAGCATCACTTTGAGGTACACATTATTATCCTACTTTTACAAGAAATATAAGGCTCAAAGTAATGAAGTAATTTAGTCACAGCAACCAAGACATGAAATAGTAGAGGTTTTAAATATTGGTATGTCTGACCCTAGAGCCCATGTACAAAATCATTATGCAGTCCCACAAAGTATTTGCTACTCCTTACAAAAAATTACCTGTAATCCATGGTGGGTCATGAATAGAATAAGAAAATAAAAACCAAGGAGAGGGTGAGCCAGACCATTATAACAAATATCAATATAATTGATTGCTGTATCTTGAGCTTCCTGGCAACCAAGACAAAGTTAGCAGCATTAGTAGTTTCCGTGCAAGACCAAATTTTTTTCTAGGCCTGAATTATAAAATGAAAATAGTGTTATTGCCCTTTTTTTAAATTGGATTGTTTGTTTTGTTCAGTGTTAAGTTTTATAAGTTCTTTATAAATTTTGAACATTAACCCCTTATCAGATGTATCAGTGAATATGTTCTCTAATTCAGTGGTTTTTTTTTTTTAATTTTGCTGATGGCTTCCTTTGCTGTGCAAAAACTTTTTAGTTTGATGTAGTCCCATTTGCTTATTTTTTCTTTTGTTTTCCTTGAGGAGATATATCAGATAAAATATGGCTATGAGCACTGTCTGAGATTTTACTGCCTATGTTTTCTTCTAGGATTTTTATGGTTTTAGGTTTAACACTTAAGTCTTTAATCCATGTTGAATTTATTGTTGTGTGTGGTATAAGAATGTGGTCTAGTTTCATTTTTCTGCATGTTTCTTTCCAATTTTCCCAACATCATTTGATTTCAATCATATGTGTAATCTAATGAATAAAGTGAACAAGCAAAATAAAAAGAAACTCATAGAGAGCAGGCTGACAGTTCTGGGAAGGGGTTAGTGGGCGGAGGGATCAAGCAAAAAGGAAAAAGGACTCATGGACATGGACAACACTGCAGTGATTGCAGAGGGAAGGGGGTATAGGAAGAATACATGATGATGGGAAAATACAATTAAAATATAAATACATACATACATACATACATACATAAGTACATACATACATAAAAAGAGAAAGTAGTATTATTGCTTCTGAGAGTATTATTGCTCTATATGGGTTAAATGTATTGTTGCAGGCTGACTTTGTGTCTACTCTGAACCAGGAACTACCCCAGGGACTAAAGATAATGACATAACTAAGATACATTCTGGAACCTTCAGGAGGTCAAAATCTGAGAAGGGAGACAGACAGGTCAATATCTAAGTCTTAAACATGGCAGACGAGTAACTGCTCCCTAGAGGTATAAGCAAAGTGGAATAAAAGTTTATCTGTTAATTTCTCCTGTGTGTATTGCCCTTCACAGATTACAAAGCACTGACATGTTTTTCTCTAATTTAATTGTCATAACAGCCCTGGAAAATAGGTGCTATCACTCTTGTTTTACTATTGGGAAAACACTGAGACCCTGGAAGGTGAAGTGACTTACCTAAAGTCCTGGTCTAACTCTAAGTTCTGTACACTTTCCATGTCCCATTATGTTCTTAAAAAAAAACCCAGCCTGTCAAAAAATATATATAGAATAATAATTTTGCATAGTGGATCAGACAAGGATTCATGAAGGAGGTGTTTTTTAAGGTGGATCTGAAAGAGTGAGGAGCATTTGAATGAGAATAAAATGGAAAAATGGCTTTATGAGGACTAAACAATTGAGTCCTAAGATGATTAAGCAGAAGAGTCTGCTCATAGAAAAACGAGCTAGGCCCACTCTGGGTCCTGATGGTAAGGCTGAGCATTAAGTCTTGGGTGCCACAGAATGGGTTAGTTGGAAGGCCAGAGGAACTTAAAAGATTTTATATTTTCGTGACTACCTTCCACCACCACCATATACTTCCATCATATTTTAACGATGAAGACACTGAGGCTCAGAGTCCATAACTCAGGTCTCTGTACTTCTAACTCCAGGCCCTTCACTTGTCTCAAACCTCAACTTTCCTTTGCTGCAAGGCCTTTCTCTAGTGCAGACCTGCTTGGAATCTTGTTTTGCTGACTGGGTCTCCACTTCTCTTAATCCCTACCCCACCTGTTACCATGTGCCCTTTTGTTCCCTGGGGAGTGCTTCCTTTTCAAGGCTGCCTTTGCAGCTGGGTCATTGAAGGCTTTGTTAACAGAAGGGGGAAAAATCACAATCCATAGACCCTGAGCATATTACCATGTTGAGTGCTAGGCTGGACAATCTCATGTGCTTCTACCTCAAAACCCTGTGAAGTTAGGTACTACTCTCCACAATTTTCAGATAAAGACACTTAAGTTTTCAAATTATAAAGGGACTTACTTAAGGGCAGACAACTAGTGAGTAGTATAGTCAAATTTTTAAGTCAAGTCTTTCTGGGCCTGAAGCTTGTTCCACTATTTTAGACTGGCAGAACTCTGACCTCTCCATCTTTATTAGTCATGGAAGGAAAGCAAGGCAGGAACCCTTGTTCCCATTTTATAGTTGTGCTTCCCAATATGATACACATTATCCACACATGGCTATTTACATTTAAATGAATTGAAACCAAATACAACTTAAAATTTAGTTCCTCATTCACCCTAGCCATAGTTCAAGTGCTCAGAAGCCACATGTGGCTAATGACTACTGTATTAGACAGTGCAGATATGGAATTCATTTAAAGTTCTATTAGACATTTCATGTGGCCAAAACAGCCACATGTGGATAGTGAGTATGATACTGGAGAGTGTAGATACAGAACTCTTAAAATGATGGAGAGTTCTGTTTTTATAGGATATTGTCAGGATAGCAGTTGCATATGCTAAATTAAAAAACCTGGTTAGTAAATTAATAGCAAACTCAAGGTCTCAGATTCTGCCTTTATACATGGATGTGGGTTAGATACTCCCCACATTAGTGGTTTGCATATCAATGGTCAATGAAAAGAAAAGAAACTATACTGGTCCTGGAAGTCCTGAGTTCAAGTTTCAGCTTAGTCTCTGACTCTGTGACCTTGAACAATTACCCTCTTCTCTCTTGGACACAATGTCCTTGCTCATCACAATAAAGGGGGTGAAGCTAAAGGCTCTTACAGTCCTTTATTCTGTGGGCTTGTGAATCAATGACTGCATTTTTAATAAATTAATTTGCACATCTCTGTGAAAGCAGACTCATGGAAAATGCTGTCCAGAATTTGTATTATGAAGTGCCAGACTCATGCTAAGTGCACAAAAAGACAGGGTGAAGACTAAGGAATAGGCACTTATTTCTTGGTTTTCAGAGAGTCTTTAATACCTGTGTTTCCTCGTTATTTGTACATGCATCTGTCTGTCCTTGGCCAATCTGTCGGCCTTTTGTCACTGGCTCCTAAGGGGTAAGTTTGATGGCTTGTAACTATGTAATACCAGCCAAATCAGTTGAAAAAAAAAGGTACTCTTTGTTTTGGCAAGTAATTATTTCTGCAAAAACAAGTAATACTTTGAGTTACTCAACCAATAATTATAGAGCACTTATTGTGTGCCAGACACTGACTGCTGAGCAAAATTATATCTAACACCAAACCTTCCCTCACCAAAGGGAATCTCTCTGGTTTCTGCTCCCTTCCAGCTGGAAACTTATGGAGTCTCTGGTTTTATATGATGGCAACACAGGAATTTCAGGCAAAAAAAATTGGAGCTTTTGTATTATTTGGATACTTGAGTAGTCCATGAAACAAAAAATATATATATTTGAAAAGAACTGATAAAATTAACGAGCTCTTCGACATGCTGAAGATGAACCTCTGAGTCTGAGAAACTAAGTGGGTGCAATGCAGGGAAGCAATATTTTCTCTTCATTTATCTACTTTCCCCACGAGACTACATTCATGTTTCCTAAGCTTTCTTATTTCACTTTAAACCTTTGTCCCCTCCTGATTTATGCAATCTGCCTCACACTTTCTGAGGGCCTGGCTTTTCTAATCTTTAGGAAAAGGAAATAAAATTCTCAGTTCTAGATTAAGCTTCTAATTTGACAAAGACAGTCCTTAAGGCTTTCACTTTTGCATTTTTTTAAAGTATAGTTTTTCATTATGCCATTACAGTTGCCCCAGTTTTTTTCTACTCTTTATCCTCGTCTGCCCTTTAACCTCTAGATTCCCCTCTCCCCTTAGTTCATGTCCATGGGCCGTACATATAAGTTCTTCAGCTTCTCCATTTCTTATACTATTCTTACCTCCCCCTGTATAATTTTTTACCTACCATTTATGCTTCTTATTCCCTGTACCTATTCCCCCTTGTCCCTACTATCCCTCCCCATTGTTAACCTTCCATGTGATCTCCATTTCTGTGATTCTGTTCCTATTCTAGTTGTTTGCCTAGTTTTGGTTTTTGCTTTTTAGATTCAGTTGTTGATAGTTGTGAGTTGTCATTTTACTATTCACATTTTTGGTCTTCTTCTATTTCTTAGATAAGTTGCTTTAACATTTCATATAATAAGGGTTTGATGATGATGAACTCCTTTAACTTGACCTTACCTGGGAAGCACTTTATCTGCCCTTCCATTCTAAATGATAACTTTGCTGGATAGAGTAATCTTGGATGTGGGCTCCTTGCCTTTTGTGACTTTGAATACTTCTTTCCAGCCTCTTCTTGCCTGCAAGGTTTCTTTTCAGAAATGAGCTGAAGGTCTTATTGGCATTCCTTTGAGTTAACTCTCTCCATTCCTATTGTTGCTTTTAAGATTCTCTCCTTATCGAGTGTGGGGAGGAAGATGGCAGCCTGGAAGGAGGTTTGGTGATCCCCTTCTCCAGTGCTAGGGGGAGAATTTGGTTGATCTGAGGAGAGACAGAGCTGGAGACCACCGATATCACAACATTTATGAAAACAGGGCATCAGAAGTTGACCAGACATTGAATAAACCGACGGTAGGAGGACATCTTCGGGAACAAAAGGGACCTGTGCTAGCTGCAGAGAGTAGGCTGGTGCTCTGGGATCTGTCTCCGGGCACTGGGAGAGCAGAGACGCCGCTCCGCCCTGTCCCCAGACGAGGTTTGGGAAGCAGAAGTGCAGGAGCTGTGCTCACCCAAGAACTTTCCGGGGAACAGTGAGTACCCAGTCTGCTGGGCCAAGGGAGGCCTTGCCGTGGGCGCCCGCGCCCCCAACCAGGGGAGTGTGTGGTTTTGGGGAAGACTGAGACCCCACGGCTGGGAACAAGGGAAGGGCTTCCGGAGCTGAGGTGATTTGGAGCAGGCGTGCGCCCTGCTGGTGTTGCTGACTTTCGAGCGGGGAACCCAGAAATTACACAGCGCTTTGCGGGCTCCAGGGGCCCGCGGCAGTGGGGGAAAAGGGAAATATGTGACCCCTCCCAAACCCCGGAGGGTCCATCGTGAAACCGGAAGAGAGATGGGGCTTCCCGCGAACGTAGAGCCCACGGAGGTGAAGTACGCGACTACTCCCAGTCCCGGTCCAGGCACCTCGAATCCGGAAGAGAGGCGGGTGCTTCACTGAGCATAGAGCCTGTGGTGGTGAAGGTGGGGGAGGGGTGCAACCCCTTGCCCCTCCGCAGCTTGCGCCCTGAGCCCAGACGGAGACAGCAATCGTTTCTGGGAAAAGCTGGTGGCCAGCCCTGAGTATGACTGAGTTCTGTCTCAGAAAGATAAATACCATATGATTTCACCTTTAACAGGAAC
Source organism: Tonatia bakeri (assembly GCA_004024845.1). NCBI lineage: Eukaryota > Metazoa > Chordata > Mammalia > Chiroptera > Phyllostomidae > Tonatia > Tonatia bakeri. Next base: position 34 of record PVIA01009187.1, on the reverse strand, counting down.
CTAAACAACAAAACAAAGAAAGAAGCAGGGTATA
>PVIA01009186.1:0-63537 GCA_004024845.1 Tonatia bakeri | reverse complement strand
CCAGCCCAAACTAAACTTCAGAGAATCAAGCCATTCTTTGCTTTTCCAAAATATGAATCTTCATTGTGAAACAAGGGCCTTCTGTTCAGAGACTCCACTCTTTAGCAGCACAAAACAGAAGGAAAAACCTTGAAATTATAGGTTTCCCTCCAGCATGATCAAATTTTAGGTAAGATAGTTTCTCCCTACAAGTCTTTGGTAAAACAGATGGAAAACAGTATGAAAATTTACTTTACCTCTGTCCAGAATAAATCTATGAGAACGGTGAAAATGCCCTGTCCCCCTGCAATTTACCTAACCATGCCCCTACACAGACATGCAGATGCTAAAAGACCTGAAATACAGGTCCACTTAATTTAGGAGCAAATAGTTTCATATACCTTAGCTGATACTGCAGAAACGTCTATATTATGATCCAGTAGTAAAGTAAATATACATAAATGTATAGCCTTCCAGTTTACAAGGAACTTTTCCATTTAAAAAAATCTGTCAGTAAATACATAAGATCATGCAAATAATTTTTAGCAGAACTGAAACAAAAGTCTAATTCTTTTGACTCATAATATAATCCTTCTATTCTACCAAGCTATATCTAACCTTATATCACCAAGAAATGATTAGATTAGGATCAGGGTACTATGGAAATGAGAAAGCAAAGTAATACAGAAGGTTTTAGACAGAGCTCATGTCAAAGTTTAAGCTTTTGTGGATAAACAGTTGTCTAGAACAGTGCCTGATACTGCATAGATGCTCATAATTCTTTCTTGAACAAATGAATGAAATGTGTGTCTCCTTAGTTGCCTGAAATTACAATTTATTTCTCCTGAATGATTCACTGATTTTAGATGATTGAAATGGTGTTATACAGGATGGAAGGATATGTCTTTTTATGTATGCACACATATGATCTTCATAAATACCCCTCCACATCATTCCCTTCCTTGCCATATAATTGTACACAAAGCCACATTAGAAAGTATGGATTGAAAACAAAAGAAAATGTATCCAGGGGTATAAAAACCCTCCCTAGAGAGAGACACTGAGATTCACATAAGATTTTTTTTACAACTTTATTATTACTGAACAGAGTTCCTTCATGTAATCTTCAGTGAAACCAGACTTTCTTAAAAGAGAGAACATGTCTGACATCCTTCTTCCTGGGGATGAGTGAATGAGGCAGCCCAGAACACAGATAAGAGGAAGTAAAGTAAAACCCTTAACCATGAATCATTGGAGAGAGGAAACTTGCCTAGAGAATGGGACACATGAGAGAATAGACCTGGGCTCCAAGCTTGGAAGAGACTTCCTGTTGGCTGAACAAACAAGCATTTTATTTGGCAGAATTTGCTTCAGAATAAGAGAAAAGGGGATTCAGAGAAAGAGTATGGATCAAGTTCTAAACCCCTAATACAATCACTGTCATCACAGTGGAGAATTTAGAACACTAACCAAATCACAAGTAAGTATAAGCAATCCCTATCTAGCAAAACTACCAGAATGTTAGCAAGTCACCTGCAAAGCATGCAGGAAAGAGAAGGGTTCTCTGTTTGCATCAAACCTCAGCACCCCCTGGATTGGTTCTTGGTTTATACCCATGAGAAGCTGATAGAACACTGGCAAATAACGAAGTGGTGTAATTGATTGATTACAAACATCTCATGAAAAGTGAAGATGAACACCAAAAAAAAACAAAATTCCATTCACTCAATATGATTTTGAATCAGTAGATACTGAAGATTCAATGTAAGAGTTACCAATTTTAGCATAGTGTCTAGCAAAAAGGATAACATCTTCCCTGGGGGTAGACAGGGGCAGCAAAGTGGACCCTTCTCTCTTGGATTTCCACAGGGGTTGGCTGGCCTTGCCTGGCAGCTCTGTCCTCCACCTCTGGAAACCCCCACTCACCGCTCGGGCCTAACAACCTCACTCTCAGTCCAGCTGAAGTGCTGGAAATGCCACAGACTGGTGGTTTGTTTTTCTTTTTAGCCATATAATTAGTATTGCACAGATCAAATTATAGTGCTATTGAAAGAAATAATCCCATCATTTTAATGTAATGACTATTTTCATAGATTTCTTTCTTTTCTGGCCCTTATTATGTAAATATATGTGTTTTCAGTCATTGTAAACCCAGCGTACAAACAGATATGGGTGGTTTTTTGCAAGATGGTAACATTTTTCTGTTACACTATGTTTGTAATTGTGATCTTTCTGTTTAAAAATGCACGATTTTCCACTGAAGTATTAATCTTAATTGACTTAACCACTTCTCTACTGAGAAACACTTTGGTTCTTCTCAACTTGGTCACTTACTCAGAAAGCATGAAACAGTTTTTATGTGCCAACACTGTCCTAAATGTTAGGTACATAAAAGTAGATAAGAAATAGTCCCTACTCTTGAGAAGTTCGGGGTAAAAGAGACTTGATAAAAGTGGACCAAGACACAATGCAATGAGTGCAATGAAGGGGTCAAAAGTCGAAATGTACAGACAATTTGTAGGAGTCTTGGTTAGCATTCCCAAAATAATTAGAAAGGGACATAACTATATATTATGGAAAAAGGGAGTTCAGGGTCAAGTAGACTTAGGGAGAAATAGAAGGAAACAAAGTTAAACATCGGATTTTATAAGTCTGTGCTCCTACAGAGCCAGTGGGCACCATGGATTTCCAGGGTGGGAGCGGATACAGTCTACATCATTTACCACATTTATTACGATCTCAGGACCATTTGCAAGACAACTGTTAGACAGAGGATCTACCAGATATACCCTGAGAAAATCTACTCTGGCACTTACTACAGGCATATGTCCAAATGGACTGAACCAATAAACACACCACCCAGAGTCTGAGTTTGCCAGTTTCATCCATAGCATGAAATGTTTAAGTGGTTGGCTGAATTCCCCCAGCTATAAATGGACATGTAATGGTTAGTTTTATGTGTCAACTTGACTGTCCACTGGGTGCCCAGATTAAATATGATTTCCAGGTATATCTGTGAGGGTGTTTCCAGATGCGATGACCATTTAAATTGGTGGACTCAGCAAAGTAGATCACCCTTCCCTTTGTGAGCGGGCATTATGCAATCCATTGAGGCCTGAATAGAAGAAAGGATGAAGAAAAAAAAATCACCCCAAACTCCATTTTTTCCTCACTCTCTACTTGATCTGGGACATCTTACCATACCATCTCTTACATTTGAACTGAGGTTTACACCATCAGCTACCCTGGTTCTCCAGCCTTTGGACTCAGACTGAATTATACCACTGGCTGTCCTGAGTGTGTGTGTGTGTGTGTGTGTGTGTGTGTGTGTGTGTGTCTGTGTGTGTGTTCATAATGGTTTTCTTTCTTTGGAAAACCCTAATACGAATGTTGTTATGAGTTGAATTGTGTACCCTCCCAAAGGTATGTTGAAATCCTAACCTCCGATACCTGTGAATGTGAACTTATTTGGAAATAGGGTCTTTGCAGATGTAATCAAGTTAAATTGAGGTTATTAGGGTGGATCCTTAATTCACTATAACTGATATCCTCATAAGAAGAGGGAAATTTGGACACAGACACAAAATGACAACCATGTGTAGACAGCAGAGACTGGAGTTATGCTGCCTATACACGGTTAAGCAAAGGAATGCCTGAGTCTATTAGAAGTTGAAAGAAACAAGGAAGGATCCTCCCCAAGAGATTTCTAAAGGAAACAAGGCCCTACCATTCCACCTCTAAAACCATGAGAGAATAAATTTCTATTGTTTTAAGTCACACATTGTGTGGTAATTTGATATAGTGGCCACAGGAAAATAATGTAGAGACACATCACCACTTCTGGGAAACACTGAAAAGAAGGCTCACACCTCTGGTTCCTTCAGGTTCTTCAGTCTATTTTACCCTGCCCCTTCTAATGCTGCCTCCTTACAAAACCCCAAAGGTGCCCAGTGTCCCTTCCCCTTCTGCCCCATGAAGAACTAATATCAGAAAACTATCTGCCACTTACTCACAACTAGATTGTAAATTCTTCCCACACAGCTAAAATTATTACTGCAGGTAGCCATGGTCACAAAGTGAAAGTGGGACTTAGAATGAAACTGCTGGGATTGAAACCCTGGCTTTGCCCATTCTAGTCTGCCAAGTCTCTTAAACCTTATTCTGTTTCTGTTTCCTCACCCCACTGAGTTTGAAATTTTGATGATTAAAGGAACTACTATATTTCAATCCTGAGAAAGGTATCTGGAATATAGAAACTACTCAATAAACATTAGTCATTATTTCATTCACAAATGAAGACTGCCTAGGGTTCATTTTCAAGATAAAGTTTAATGGTTTGGTTTGCTTTAAGAGGAGTGGCTTGAATGAGAAAAGTACTGTTTAAAAAGATTGAAAATTTGGTTTCCTTTCTGACTCTGACAAATACACTGTAAAAAAAAAAAAACCCTCAACTTTTCTACTTATCAATAGAGATGGCACAAATACCCTACAAGAATTCTTTAAGAATACAACAGTTTAATGTTGTGTAAAGAGGGATACTTGAGAGCCAGGAAACCAATGTTTTGGTTCTTGCTTTCCCTTAAATAGTTGTGTGATTCCTTGCACCATTGCTGAAAATTAGGCTGTTAGACTCTATGCAATTCAAGGATACCTACAATTAATTATCTCTGCCTGTGTTGTAATATTATTACTACAACAAAAGTAAATTTGACACTAGAAAAGAAAGATGCCATATTAATTTAAGAAGTTACCAAATATCTATTGTGGTTAAGGTAAATTTTTTAAAAATATATTTTATTGATTATGCTATTACAGTTGTCCCATTTCCCCCCTTCACTCCCCTCCACTCTGCCCACCCCCTCCCACTCACATTCCCCCCCTTTAGTTCATGTGTCATAAGTTCTTTAGCTTCTACATTTTCCATACTATTCTTGCCCTCCCCCGTCTATTTTCTACCTACCATCTATGCTACTTATTCTCTGTACCTTTACCCCCTCTCTCCTCACCCCACTCCCCTGTTGATAACTCTCCATGTGATCTCCATTTCTGTGGTTCTGTTCCTGGTCTAGTTGTTTGCTTAGTTTCTTTTGGTTTTGTTTTAGGTGTGGTTGTTAATAATTGTGAGTTTGCTGTCATTTTACTATACATGTTTTTTTTTTATCTTCTTAGATAAGTCCCTTTAACACTTCATAAAATAAGGGCTTGAGGATGATGAACTCCTTTAACTTGACCTTATCTGAGAAGCACTTTATCTGCCCTTCCATTCTAAATGAAAGCTTTGCTGGATAGAGCAATCTTGGATGTAGGTCCTTGTCTTTCATGACTTGGAATACTCCTTTCCAGCCCCTTCTTGCCTGTAAAGTCTCTTTTGAGAAATCAGCTGACAGTCTGATGGGAACTCCTTTGTAGGTGACTGTCCCCTTATCTCTTGCTGCTTCTAGGATTCTCTCCTTCATTTTTACCTTGACTAATGTAATTACAATGTGCCTTGGTGTGTTCCTTCTTGGGTCCAATTTCTTTGGTCCACTCTATTGTTTTGAGTCCCAGTTTCCTTCCCATCACTATTGATTCCCTGTGCATTTTCCTTCATTTTTCTTATCGTAGCCTGCATTTGTTCATCTAATTTGTGACCAAAATCAACCAATTCTGTGAGCTTCCTGATGACCAGTGTTTTGAACTGTGTATCTGATAGGTTGCCTATTTCTCAGTCGCTTAAAAGGATGAGTTCTAGGGCTTTGATTTATTCTGTTTGAGCCATCTCTCTCTCTCTCTCTTTTTTTTTTTTTTTTGGTCTGGTCGCGCCTGTTACAGTAGGGGGCGGAGCCTTAGGTGTTCACCAGGGTGAGGCACTCCAGTCGCTGGGTTGTGACGTTGTATGTGGGGGCAGGGTTGAGAGGGAACAATGGCAGTTTACTCTGTTCTCCGTGGGACCTCAGTCTTTTCTGCTGCTTCCCCCAAGCAAACTGGGCCCCTCTGGTGCCAATTCCTGTCTAGGTGGGCTTGTGCACGCCGTGGGACCCTCCAAGGACCTCTCCTGTGAGGCTGGGTGTCTCTCCCTGAGCCTCAACTTCCACAGGTGTCCGCGATCAGTGTCCCAAGGCTCTATTTCCCAGTGCTGGGATCCTGAGTTGCGCGCACTGCCTTGCTTTACAATCGCCAACTCACTGGCTCTGCTGGGTGCCACCCCTCTGCCAGGGCCTGCCAGCTGCCACAAGCGCACTCAGGGTCCATTCGCTATGGTCCTGCACTCCCCAGATGCCTTACACACCCTCGGATGCCTTATGCACCTGGTGCCAAGTCTGCTCTCCGCACTGCGACCCACACCCAGCTGCCCGACTCCGCCCCTCCTACCGGTCTGGATGAACAGGTCTATTTCATCTTCTTGGTTGTCCAACATCCATTTATATCAATTTTCTGTCAGTTCTGGATGTTATTCTGCTTTTAAATTGTTGTTGTTCCTATCTTGGTTGTGCGTGGAGGTACGGTGCATCCACCTATGCCTCCATCTTGGCCAGAAGTCCGGTTAAGGTAAAATTTATAACAAAAATATCAGCATAACAACACAGATGTTGTAATTAAACAACAACAACAAACAGAAGTTCAGCTGCTTGTCACCACAAAAGCCAAACTCATGAGGCAAGTGCAGGTGCAAAATGGAAAGAAGTTTTGTTCAGGTGCTGCATAATCCGGAAGAATGTAGACTCCCATTTCAAAGACCAGCTCCTCTTTCTGCCATGGAAAAGATCAAACCATCCTCGTAATGACCAAGACAAAAGCCAATGTCCAGAGTTCCTGCTCCATTTTAGAGTACAATCCTTTGGAGCCTGCAGGCAGGGGGCAAGCAGTCATAGGCCCGATCCAGGTAGCTTAGCTTCTTCGCAGTGGCTGTTCATTTCAAGCTTCCCCCTGGAGCCTGCATGTGGCCATGAGCTATGTAGCTGCTGGGGCCACATATTCGCATGCTTCTAGTTGAGAGAACACACAAATGCATGGACAAATGCATCACTGCGTAAATGAGAGAGAGCCAGAGAGGCTCCCTCCTGGAATCCAGGGGCCACATGGCTGCATGGAAAGAATAGGCACATGGCCCATGGCGAAAACAGGCAAGTGCACTATATGTGTGCAGGCAAGCGTCAGGAGCCAGAGCCTGCCTCCTTGTTCCCCTGGGGCTAAATTAGCTTGGATGTGGGATGGGCCAAGTGCTTTCTTAAAATGACTAACCAACATTCCAAATTTTCACATGCTTTGGGTGGGTCTACCACCTAACCAATCCCTTCTTTCCCTAGGCTAGACTGACAGGCATCTTTGGTCCAGCACCTCCCCCTGCACCATTTTTACTTCTATGGCACATGTGCCTGCCTTCCCCTGGTCCCACCCCCAATCTGGTACCAGAGGAGAAGGAGGCTTTTTCTCTATTCAATTGTCTTGCTAGCTTTTTGTCCTCCAGCCCTATCCATTGATATTTCTAGCTTTCTGCATGTTCTTTATAAGAACCTCCCCTGCCACTATCTTGGCCAATGGGGGAGACTTCCTGATACTCCAGACAGACTGTCTACTAGTAACAATGTCAGTTGGAGACAAAACAGAAAAAGATTCACATTAATATGAAACTAAAATATATAAATAAATAAAGTCTCCATAGTTTTGAAAACAGTTAAGTAACTAACTTAAAACAGTGTGAGTAACTAACTCACACAAAGTGAATATAAGCACTTGACTAGCCAAATGTACACACTCTTTGTCATAAACCCATTCTATCTATCGTACAGCACATGGATCACTCAAACAGGAAAAATCTCTGACACATAGTAGTTAGCAATCACGGCTGATGCTAACTAGTGGCAGGCAGTCATGTCATCTTCCATCATCTTATATATGATGCAGATTTTCCTTTGTCATTGGAGACAGCTTGAAATTTCCATGTTAGATTATGGCCCTAGGGATTTACTACTCAAAGTGTGGTCAGAGGACAAGCAGCATTAGCATCAGCTGAGAGTTATAGAAATGCAGGACCTCAGGCCCCACCTTAGACCCAGTGAAGCAGAACCTGCATTTTCACAAGTTTCCAGATTATTGACATGCATACTAGGTCTGAGAAATACTGCTCAAAGGCACACTGATGGGATCAGGGCATGTGCTCTTGGCAGAGGACTTAGGTTGAGCATAAAGTCTTTTTTTATGACTCTTCTTTAATATCTGTGTTAGACTTAGCCTCTTCTGAAATATAGACAAGCAAAGCTGAGACTATGATGGGACGTTTGCAGAATGTGGACTAGAGTTTTCTGTTATTATCTGGCCATTAACACCAGTGATCCTCTGAAGATTCTAATTAAGGTTAAGGTCATTACAGACTTTTTTGAGGGGGAAGCTAAGCAGAATGAGTCACAACCCTACCTTCTATTTGTTCTCTGTGGTGGCTACAGATAGTGTAACCTACCCACAAGGCCCTTAATGAAGGACTTGTTGGCCCAGCTGTTGGGAATGCAGTTGTCAGCCTTCAGCTGTCAGCCCCTTCATGAGGATCACCTTATCTCTAAAGTCACCACACCCAAAGTCATGCTTTCCCTAGCTTAGCTGATTGAGGTGGGGGCCCTGGCATTTCACTCCAGTGCAGTAAAATGTCCAACAGCTCTGATGGGTTATCTCTGATCCAGACCTCTCCATAGCACCAGTCCAAGCTGCTGATCCCACATCTCAGCTCACTTCTCCCTCTGCCAAATCTCCTTCTCTTTCTCTTCCATGGGTGTTCACCTCTAATAAACCTTGTGAATACTAAACTCTGTCTCAGAATCTGCTTTCTGGAGACACTAACCTGTAGTATACCAGGAAGGAAATGCATAAACATGGAACATAAATCACAACTTGGGCATCAAAAGATTTAATTCAATCAGCCACAGAAAGGCAGTGTGATCTTGAACAAACCTTCTACTATCTTTGAACCCCAAATATTTGTAAGACAAAAATAATTCCCCCTCATCTATCTCAAAGGGTTATTGTCATGAGGATTGTGTGTGTTGTAAGATAATACGTGTCTTGAAAAAGTACACTACAAAGTATCATTAGATAATTTATTATTAGTCATTAGATTTTAGAGTTCTGTTTCTCTTTGCCTGTTGCTTAGCAGGCAAATCCTTCTCAGCATTAAACCACTAAGATAACTCTAGAAAATTTTTCTCTGGGCTACTCTCACATCTGGTCAGAACCAACTCTTTAAAGCTCATAAAGAGATCCCCAAAAAATCAAGAACTTGAAGAAAATGTCAAAGTATTCTGTAAAATTTATAACAAACATTTTTAACAAAATAATTTGACTACATACTCAGGCCCTAGGCTACATGAAAATCTGTAGGTTTGGGTATAAATAAACAAAGACATAGGAGAGTTCAAAGTAAACACTTAAGGATGGGTATAAGGAGATATATGGCCCCAAGCCCTATTAATGTATAAGAGCTCATCATTTTTATGAAACTACAAAACTATAGTTGCTCTATCATTTTATGGGGAGGTGTGAATATTGCTAATGTTTCAGCTCATCTTGGCTAAGTAATTCTTGACTTTGCAATTCTTAGTTCATTTTTCATAATTATTATGAACTTTCTTCATAATAATTAGAAGGCTCATCTGAAAGTTAGTAGGCCAATTGTAAATCAGAAGAATGGAACATATTGATTTGCAATGGAAGGAAAGATAATGCAGAGAAGAGACAAGGTGAGGATGGCAGGCAGCTCTACAGTGAAATGTATCAGTGGGAAACTCTCTTACCAAGAAGTAATGCCTACTGCCTCTGACCCCTGTATCCTACCCTACACCTGTATGACAAAGGCACCCAGTGAACTGAGTCTGTGACTTAGGTTGTCTCACTGCAAACATTGCATCTATTATATATCTATCCATCTATTTTTATCTCTCTTCTTCTGAAAAATCTTCTCAAATTAGTATAATAATTCATTTATCAGTAAATTACTATAAAAGAAAATTAGAGAAGAAAATGAGGGCCTTAGTCTCTCTATAAACCTTTAGAGATCCTTGGGTTCCTCATTTTGATTCACTAAAACACACAGCATTAATTAAAAATTAAAACATTTCCCTTTGCAAAGGGCAGTGGTCTTTCTTTTAGCCCTTTTTCAGCACTAATAAGAACAAAACATCACCTACTCACAAACCCACTGATGAAAACCCAGCCAACAAGAGTAAAAAAATCATTCTTGATTTTCCCCCAAAATGTTACTAAATAATTAATAGAGAAGGTGAGGGTCAATTTGATAGTAAACAGAATAAGGCTTATGCTACACTGGAAGAAAAATGAAAAAAGAAAAATTGGTTTGCGTATCTCTTCTCTTCCTCTCTTTGTTTATCTCTTTTTCCCTCCCCTTAGGATCCACCAACCTTTGTAAAGGTTTTTTTCCCCTTGCAGTCCCTCGACCTCCCAAATGCTTCATCTTAACTTGGTCACTCTTAACTCATATCTTTATTTCGCCTCCCAAAGCATGTACTCCTTCCCCACTCATTACCCCAGCAGTAGGTATATTCTCATGCCTTCAGGTTTTAAGGGCTAACTAGCCAATCCAAAGGCTAACCTAGTGTTATAGGAAGAGGATGGGTGGGGATGGGCTGCTTTCAAATAACGTGTAACATACGCATGTGAATAATAATCCTATAAAGACAAATGTTCCATGGAGACCATTTTCACCATTAGCGATTCTAATGGTGGAGATTTTCAATTTAACAGCTGTCTGGGAGCTTGGAGATGATTGTGGCCAGAACGACCACCTTCACTCCAATCTGAGGAAATGCCTTCCAGCCCTGAATTTTTGAGGTAGAGATCATCTACCTGATAGTTTCCTTCATTCAAAGTTCTGGGAACATTAATGCTATCTTGTCAAAAAGCCTTTTGATTTCCTTAATTCCCTTTAGTCTGATAGTATACTTGGCTTTAGAACTGAGGAGTTGAATGTTCATCAATCATCATCTCTTGTGAGAAGCACAGCTCTCACTAAGATGAGTTGTGGAAGAGCAGAAACCTAGCAGAGAGGGCTCAAGAGAGGAGGTCACAGTCTGGGAAGTGAAGAAGGAAATGTGGAGAAGCCATAATGGTAAGCAAGAAGACACCAATGAGAAGCTTAACAAATACAATCACAAACAAAACCAGCACGACTCTTCTGATGTCGTTTAGCATATCCAAACAGAGCTCTTGATCTCTGGGCCACTGAAGCACAAAACCCAGCATAGGCAAACTGTTTTGTTCTTATGAATCACTGGTGTTCCTGAAACATACTGACTATCCAAAATGACAAAGAAAAAAACAAACCATGAACTCATTCAATGAAATTAATAAAGTGGAAAATGGGAAGATAAGGAACAAGCAGACTGATTTCAACAACTTCTACTTATTCAAGAATGATCTTTCTATCTGCCTTCCACTCAGATGGAACATATGAATTTGGTAGAGATATTTTTTCCCCTGTTAACATTTGTAAGTAACTGTGCTTCATAGGATTAATGTACAGATATATGTTTTAAATCTGGTCAGTATGTTTTTCTTTTAAAGTTTGTACATTTTTACCAACCTCTCCCTATTTCCCCCACCTCCAGCCACTGGCAACCACTGTTTTATTCTGTTTTGATGAATTTGCTTTTTTTTTCTTTTTACATTCCATATATAAGTGATACCATGTACTATCTGTCTTCTCTGTTTGGTGTATTTCACTCAGCATAATGCCCTCAAGATTTGTCTATGGTATAATTCCATTGTATATACATGCCACACCCTCTTTATCCATTCATCATTGGTGAACATTTACATTATTTCCGTATCTTGGCTATTGTGAATAATACTGCAATGGACATGGAAATGCAAATATCTCTTTGATATCTTGTTTTCACATTCTTTGGTTAGATACCCAAAAGTGGTATTGCTAGATCATGTAATAGTTCTATTTTTTAATTCTCACCCAAGGATTTTTTTTTTCATTGCTTTTTTAGAGAGAAAGGAAGGGAGAGAGAAAAACATTGATACAGGAGAAAAGCATTGATTGGTTGCCTTTTGTATACACCCAGACTGGGGAACACACAGACTGGGGAACAAACAGACTGGGGATCATACATGCCTGAACTGAGGACCAAACCCACAACTTATGTATGTGCCCTGACCAGCAATAGAACCCCTCAACCTTTCAGTTATGGTACAACACTCTGACCAACTGAGCCACACCAACCATGGCAGATAGTTCTATCTTTTATTTTCTATGTTTTAATCATTTTTATTGTTGTTCAAATACAGTTGTTTCCATTTCCCCACCACCACTTTCCACTACCCACCCACTTTCGTCTCCTAATCTCAATTCTACCCACCTTTGACTTTGTCCGTGGGTGCTTTATACATGTTCCTGACAACTCTTTCCCTTCTTTCCCTTGTTATTTCCCTCCACCTCCCCTTTGGTTACTGTCAGTTTATTCTTTGTTTCAATGTCTCTAGTCATATTTTCTTGCTCATTTGTTTTGTTGATTAGGTTCCAGTTAAAGGTGAGATTATATTGTATTAGTCTTTCACTGCCTGGCTTATTTCACTTAGCATATGCTCTCCAGTTCCACCCATGCTGTTGCAAAGGGCAGGAGCTCCTTCTTTCTTTCTGCTGCATAGTATTCCACTGTGTAAATATACCAGGTTTTTTGATCCATTCATTTACTGATGGACACACAGGATGCTTCCAGCACTTAGCTATTGTGAATTGTCCTGCTAGGAACACTGGGGTGCATCGGTTCTTTTGAACTAGTGTTTTAGAATTATTAGGGTATAATCCCAGTAGTAGAATTGCTGGGTCAAAAGACAGTTACATTTTTAGTTTTCTGAGGAAATTCCACTCTGTTTTTCACAGTGGCTGCACCAGTCTGTATTCCCACCAACAGTGTACTAGGGTTCCCTTTTCTCCACAACCTTACCAGCATTCTTTCATGCCAATATTTTGTTGAGGATTTTAGTGTCTATGTTCATCAGTGATATTGGCTAATAGTTTTCTTTGTTGTGTTGTTGTCTGGTTTTGGGACTAGGATGATGCTGGCTTCATAAAAAGAGTTTGGGAGTCTTACCTCTTCTTGGATGTTTTGGAATAGTCTATGAAGGATAGGGGTTAGCTCTTCCTTAAGTGTTTTGTAAAATTCTCCTGTGAAACTGTCCATGCCATGGCTTTTGTGTGTCTGGAAATCTATGATTATTGCTTCAATTTCACCAGCTGTTATCAGTTTGTTCAGGCTTTCTGCTTCTTCTTCATTCAGTTTTGGAAGATTGTATGTTTCTAGAATTTTGTCCATTGTACCCTGTTTTTCAAATTTCTTGGCATATAGTTGTTCATAGTAATTTCTTACAATCTTTTATATTTCTGTGGTATCAGTTGTCATTTCTTCTCTTTCATTTCTGATTGTGTTTCTTTGGGTCCTCTCTCTTTTTTTTCTGGATGAATCCAGTTAAAGGCTTGTTAATTTTCTTTATCTTTCAAAGAACCAGCTTTTGGATTTATTGATCCTTTGAATTGTTCTTTTACTCTCTGTGTCATTTAATTCAGCTCCGATCTTGATTATTTCCTTTCTTCTGCTTGCTCTGGGCTTTATTTGTTGTTGTTCCTCCAGTTCTTGTAGATGTAGGGTTAGGCTGTTTATTTGAAATGTTTCTGACTTTTTTAAGTAGGTCTGTATTGCTATGAACTTCCCTCTCAGGACTGCCTTCACTGTGTCCCATAAGTTTTGGGTTGCTGTGTGTTCATTTTCATATGTTCCCAGAAACTTTTTGATTTCTTCCTAGATCTCATTTTTGACCCATTCATTGTTTAATAGCATGCTATTCAGTCTCCATGAGTTTGAATATTTCTGAATTTTTTGCTTGATATTGGTTTCTAGTTTCAAGCCCTTGTGGCCCCAGAAAATTCTTGATATGACTTCGATTTTCTTGAATTTGTTGAGGGTTGTTTTGTGTCCTATCATGCAGTCTATCTTTGATAATATTCCATGTGCATTTGAATAAATGTGTATTTTGCTTTCTTTGGGATGAAAGGCTCTATATACATCAGTTCAGTACATTTGTTCTGATGCATCATTCAGTTCCACAATATCCTTGTTGATATTTTGTTTGGAAGTTCTATCCCTTGTTGACAGTGGGGTCTTAAAATCCCCTTCTATAATTGTGGTGCTGTCTATATCTTTCTTGAAGTCCTGCAAGAATTTCCATATATATTTGGATGTTCCTATGTTGAGTGCATATATGTTTACAATATTTATATCTCTTTGATGGATTCTTCTCTTGAGTATTATGAAGTGTCCTTCCATTTCTCTTTTTATGGCCTTTGTTTTGAAGTCTATTTTGTCAGCTATAAGTATTGCTACCACAGCTTTTTTTTTTCCCAGTCCATTTGCTTAGAATATTTTTTCCAACCCTTCACTTTCAGTCTGTGTAGGTCTTTTGTTCTGAGGTGGGTCTCATGTAGGCAGCATATGTGCGGGTTATGTTTTCTTATGCATTCAGCTACCTTGTGTCTTTCAATTGGAACATTTAATCCATTTACATTTAAGCTTATTATTGGTAGGTACTTATTCACTGCCATTTTACTCCCTTTGTATCTGTGTTCCTCTCTCTCTCTCACTCTTTGTCTTCATCTTCTTAAGGCAGTCCCTTTAGCATATCTTGCAATGCTGGTTTTGTGGAGGGGTATTCTTCTAGCCTTCTTTTGTTTGGGAAACTCCTTATTTCACCTTCCATTTTAAATGCCAGCTTTGCTGGATTGAGTAGTCTTGGTTGCAGGCTTTTGCTTTTCATTACTTGGAATATTTCTCGCCATTCCCTTCTGGCTTGTAATGTTTCTGTTGAGAAGTCAGCTGCTAGCCTTATCAGGACACCCTTGTATGTTACTTCCTGTTTCTCCCTTGCTGCCTTTAAGATTCTCTGTTTTTGAATTTTGCCATTGTAATTATGATGTGTCTTGGAGTGGGCCTCTTTGAGTTACTCTTGATTGGGACCCTCTGTGCTTCCTGGACTTGTGTGGCTTTTTCTCTCATCAAATTAGAGAAGTTTTCCATCATTACTTTTCAAATAGGTTATCTATTCCTTGCTCCTTTTCTACTCCTTCTGGTATCCCTATTACATGTTTATTATTACATTTCATGTTGTCCTGCAGTTCCCTTAATCCTTCTTCATTCTTTTTTAATCCTTTTTTCCTTTTCTTGCTGTTTCTGGGAGTTTTTTTTTTCTACCTTGTTTTTCAGCTTGCTTATTTGATCCTCAGCTTCATTTAGCCTGCTTTTGATTCTTTCTACTGTGTTCTTCAATTCAGAAATTGTTCTTCATTTCCTCTTGGTCCTTATTGATTGTTTCTATGTCTTTTTTATGCTGATGTAGTTTGTAGTAAGTTCCTCATAGTTTCCCTGTAGTTTCTGAAAATTCACACAGCTCATTGAGCTTCCTTATAACCATTGTTTTAAACTCCATATCTGACAGTTGAGTTGCCTCTATTTCATTTAGCACTCTTTCTGAAGATTTCTCCTTTCCTTTTTATTAGCAGTTGTTTCTTTGTCTTCCCATTATTTGTGAGACTCATCTTGTTTGCTTCTGCTTCTTAAGTTGATCTGTTCTGACTCCCTGAATTTGTGATGTGAATTCTATGGTAGGAAGCCTGTGACATTCAGTGATTCAGTCTCCTTGACCACCTGAACTAGAAGCTCTTGGGATGCCCTTTATGCTATTTATGTTGGTTCTCTGGATGGAACTGAGTTTTGGTCATTGTTGGAACCTTCTTTGGTGGGTGCTTCTCTGCAGCTGGTTGACTGAGGTTTCATTTTGCCCAATATGTCTTGTGTGCTGTTGTACAGGTGCTGCGAGAACTAAACCAAAAACCCAGGAAACAAACCCACAGCAACAAAAATAACTCCCCCCCCACCACAATACCACTATCAACAGCAAATGAACAAGTATTAATAGGGTGTAAAGAGATTAAGATTATTATAAGGAGGGAGAGTATATATGAGATGACCTATTAAAAGAAAAATGATTTTGAGAGGGTAGGAGGAGCACTAATAAGAGTTTAGAGTTGGAACAATGCTAAGAGATAAAGTAAAATTTACAGCATGAATAAAAAAGGGAATGAAGAATGTGGAATGGACTAAGAGTATTAGGTTTAAACAGAAATGAAAATAATATAAAATAAAATTAAATGAGAGAGAAAGAAAGCAAAGAAAAAAATAGTAAATAATAAAAAAATAGGAGCCAAATTAGAGAGAAAGATCCACTACAGTACTATCAACAACAAATGAGCTAACATTAATATAGCTGATATGGGCATAAGAGGGAAAAAAGAAACAAAGTTTAAGAGATGTATAGAGGAATGGTAAGTGATTTTGAAATAATAGACAGAGAAGGAATACTAAAAGTGAGGAACAAAAACCAGGCTAAGACACAGAAAAAATAAAATTTGGGGTGTAAGGAAAAAGAAAAAATGGAGAATAAAGAAAAATAAAAAGGTAGGATGAAAGACAAATAGAAGAAAGATGAAAAAGGAAAAAAACAGACTAAGATGGTAAAATTAAAAAATTGAGATAAAAAAGAGTAGGAGAAAAGACTAGTAAAATTTGATATTTGAAATAAAAAATTAGTGAAGCTCTAGAGATAAAATTGAGAAAATGCAACAACAACTACCCCACCCACAACCAACTAGCAAATATTGCTAAAGGTGGAGAGAGAACACAGGTATTTTAAGAGCAGGAAGAAGGATGTGAGATGACCACTGACAAGAAAATTGTTTTTTGTGTGTCTGGACAGGGGAAAATAGTAAGAGTGTGGAATGGAAACAAGTTGTAGCAAAAGAGAAAACAAAATTTGAAATGAAAATAGTGTGAGGAAAGAGGACAGTAAAATGGGGTAAGAGAAGGGAGAGGCAAAATATGTTAATTGAAATACACTATAGTATAAAATTTAGTGACTTAATATGTACAAACTTGATGGAAAAGAAATGAATATTAAAAAGCTATTCAGGAAAGAAAATATCACAAATCATGGAGAAGACCACAGTGGATCCCATCCCAGTAGCCTCTTGTATTTACCACTGTTTTTTTTCTTTCTGGATCCACCTCTGGTGATGTCAGATGTGGACCTCATCTAATCTTAGGAAACCAGATTGAGACTTCCAGGGATCTCCTGTCCCAGTCTGGCTCCTTGGGTTGTTAATCTAGTCAGTCTACACTCAGCAGTCAAGTTTAAGCACCATAGGGCAGGGCCTAATCACTCCTGAGGAGGGCTCTTGTTTCCCACCCAGCTGCTGCTGCTTGGAGGGGAGTGGTCTGCCTGAGCTGGATGGCTGTAGCTGTATGGGGATTGGATCAGCACTAGGATCCTGTGGCTACTCTCTCAGTTCTCTCCCCAAATCTTCAGTCCTCAGTCTCTCTTTCGGCATCACCAGCCCACTCTGCCCCTGCTTTTGCCAGAGCCCAGTGTAATTGGCTGCAAATGAAAATGTGCGTGTTGGTCTTTTAAACAGCTCTTTCATCTCCAGCCATCTGTCTCTGCAACACTGCCACTTTTCCCTGCTGGTTGTTATCTGTGTACTTTTTGGGCTCTGGTGCTCTAGTCTGGGAATCCTAGCTTAGGGTGTAGACCCCATTTTTCTCAGGAGGATCAACCAGGCACTTAATTATCCCTCCAGCACTGCTGCCCGTGGGCACCCAGCCAGCCCTCTCAAGTCTCTATTGTACTCCTTACCAGATAGGTTGTGCTGAAGCTGATTCTTCTGTCTGTCCAAGGTTATAAGACTTCTCTCTCCTATTTTTTATATTTTGAAAAACCTTCATATCATTTTCTATAGTAGCTGGACCAATTTATATTCCTACCAACAGTGCACAGGAGTTCCTTTATTTCCATACCCTCTCCAATATCTGTTATTTCTTGTCTTTTTGATGATAATCATTCTGACAGGCATGAGGTTAGATTTGCATTATGGTTTCAATTTGTATTTCCCTGGTTATTAGTGATGTTGAGTACCTTACCATGTACCTCTGGCTGTTTGTATGTAGCCTTTAGAAAAATTTCTAATCAGATCCTCTACCCATTTTTTAATTGAATTGTTTGGGTTTTTTGCTACTGAGTTAGTTGTATGAGTTCCTTATATATTGAGTATTGACCCCTTACCAGATATATAATTTGCAAATATTTTCTCCCATTCCATAAGTTGTATTTTTATTTTGTTGATTATCAATATACTTTACTGTGCAGCAACTTTGTAGTTTAATATAGTCCCATTTATTTACTTTTATTTTTTTTGATTTTGCTTTTGCTTTTGGTGTCAAATCCAGAAAAATCATTGCTAAGACTTATGTCAAGGAGCATACCCTATGTTTTCTTCTAGGTCAATTCTGTCAATTTTGGTCAGTTTGGCTATAACAAAACTTCATTTCTGAAGGACTTGTTTATTGACTTGTCACTATATAAGGAAAACCACACTGAAATGCAAAACCTAGAAAAACAAAACAATAACTTGAGTTTCTGCAAGATCAGAGTGCTATTCACTTTGACTGTCAAGATTAGTAATCATCAGATGCAAAAAATAATTCAATGTTCTATAGTCTTGAGTAAAGATTCCATTTTTATAAGGTGGAGAATAAATTGCATAATTTAATTATCTTTTTTCCTCAAAATGTGAGTTATTTTTTGCCAATTTAGAAGTAAAATTTTCAAGAAAAATTCAACTATGTCAATGTACTTAAAGAATACTGAAAATAAAGCCAGATAGCTGATTTGGTCTCTCTTTCCTAATAACTGACTCAGAAAAGAAAAGCTTAATTTCCTAGAATATAAAGTTAGGAATATTTCCATGTATTTATCTATTAATCAAATACATTTTTATTATTGTTCAATTACAGTGCTCCATTTCCCCCCATTACTCTCTACTAATCAAATCTCTTAAATCCAAACATAAAATGTGCATACATATCTGACATTAAATTGTTTGAAAGTGAATTCCATTATTTCTCTGACCCAACAACAATTACTGAATACTGCAGAGATGCCTGTTATTGTGTGGTAAGCACAACTATAATGGTTTCTAAAATATGGTTTAAAAATCAATTTCTAAAGGTATTTTAAATGCATACTTGGGCATTTCATCCTAGAGGCATACACAAGTCATTTTATAGAAAAAAATCAAAGGCATGCTGCATAAATAAAAACTATATTTTCAATTTTCTCTGTATGATTTGATGATTCAGGAATTATACTTATATTTAACCAAATTAGAGAATAAACTAAATGATGAAAGACTATTAAACTTGAGTAGTTTAGCTAAAGACTTTCTATAGCTAGAACTTTGTATCTTAGTAATACATAACTACCAGAAATGTTGACTAACAAATAAATGAAAATAAAAATTAACCATAAGTTTTTTATCTTAATATTTCTGCAAAAATAAAGAGAAAAAGCAGTTATGTTATTTATGAGTTCAATATTATTTTCCCCTAGTAATATAATACTTAATTCATTTTCACTAAGGAATGTTTGAAGAAACAAGACAACTTAAAACTGTAGGTATTAAGACTCAAGATGGCAGAGTAGATGGAAGCTACACTAACCTCCTCTCAGAACCAATCTGGAATTGCATAAAATTGTAGAGAAATCATCCTGACAGCCCAACTGAACACTAGCTGGAGAGAAGCCTTGTAACCACGAACAGACAGATGAAACCACTTTACCACAACTTGACTGGCAGAGAGTGCAGAGGAGGTGTGAGAAGCCTGGTTGGGCTCCCATGGGCAGCAGTTGAAGTCCCAGAGGGATATTTCGGCAGCTAAAAGGTTCCCCCTGAGAAGTGTGGGGTCTAAACTCTAAGCTGGGCACCCTGCTTACAGTGCCAGAGCTGGTAAGGGAACCCAGATAACATCCATCTGTGAAAAGAACTGGGGTTTCTGTCTGCCAGGGAGAGAAAGCTGGAGATGCAGAGGACCTCTTAAAGGGCAAACACACAAAATTTTGTTTGTAGTCACTTGCCCTGGGCTCCAGTAGAGGGAAAGCAGAGTGGACTAGAGACACATGAGGAGAGTCTGGGGTTGGTGGCTCTGGGGAGAAAACTGAAGGAAGAGACACCAGGATCCATGTGCTGAGTTATTCCCCATACTGCAAAAGCCATCTTTCTCAGGAAGAGCACTCCCCTTTTAGTGGCATCATTCTGAGAAGAAGCAATAGCTCCACTCACAGGAATTAATCTGCCTGACCCTGTGTAGCTTAAGCTGGGCTGTTGAGTACAGCTTGAGGCTATATCATTGATTAAGTTTAACAACTAAGGTGGATTTCTGAGAGCTCTGACACTTTAGCTGATCCTCCCCTGAGTCCAGTGCTGGTAAGACTGGCCTTGGTGTGCAGCCTGATTCTTTCACACACCCAGGCCCAGCAGAAGAAGCCACATGCTGTGAATCATGGATAGCCCCAAACAGTTTGCCCAGGGCCAGTCATAGGCAGCATCCAACATAGGACTGCACCAGAGTCTTTGCAGATCTACCTAATACATAGAAACACACACAAAGAGGCAGCCAAAATGAGAAGACAAAGAAGCAGGCCTGAAACAGAGGAATAAGAGAATTCTCCAGAGAAAGAACTAAATGGAATGGAGGCAAGCAATTTATCAGATAGAGAGTTTACAGTATGATTATAAGGATACTCAACAACATGAAAAAAGACATAGAAACCATAAAAAAGGACCAGTCAGAAATAAAATAGCAGGAATTACATCAATGAAAAACAGTCACTAAATAATAAAACAAATATAATTGGACAATGAGGTTAACATCCCTAGGAGTTATTGCACATTGAAGAAGCAAACAGATATAAATATATTTTGCTTTAGATAAATTTTGCAATACTTCTTTCCATTATTATATTTATAAAAATTAAGACTTTGGGGGGGAATTTTTTATTCTATAATTATATATTACTCCAAGATTTTAAATTTATGCTGTGGTATATAAATAAATTATAATCAACCTAATTAATAAAATAATCCTGTTCATAACCAATCAGGCTACAGTTGGTTTACCACCCATTACAGTTTTAACTTCAGTTTATAGTTAAATTGAAAATTCATTTTTTTCTGAAAAAGAGGTATTGAAAATTTCATTTTGTTATAATAACTGTTTAATACCTCCAAATTCATCAATATTATATATTTTGTTGATTCTTTGGCACTTCAAAATCTATAATTTGGGTATATTATCAGCACATGCCTGAACATTGTATGTTTGCAATTTATTGTGGTTTTAGTAGGAAATTATGACCTTAAATCAAAGGGTTTCACTATAAAATACTTACAGTGTTATTTTGAAAAGCCAATTACGGAAGCATTGTACATCACTTAGATATACATAATCTAGGAGAATGATTAATGAAATATAATAAATTTGTCACAAGATATGCACAAAGGTTCATATCTGTAGGCAAACCTGATGATGTCACCACCCTGTCTTGTTGGGCAAAAGAAGGACTGTGTGCAAGAAAGAGGATAAGCACAATTCTGCTAGATGGTGCTATAGTGAAAATAAGAATTAGAGAAATTCAGTGACAGGTGACAAAACTGAGGAAGGAAATATCAATGTTTAAAAAGTAATTTCAGGAATATAAACTAAGCTAGAAGGAACTCAAGAACAAATAAATAAGCATAATGGATAATGCCTAAAATTGAGAAATTGGAAATCTGGAAGGAAGCAAAGATATTTCTTAAAGAAGGATTTGAGAGATAATGATAAACATTGAAGATATGCAAAGAACAAACAACACATAGATAAAAGGCAAAAATAAGATGAGGCAAAGTACAGGGAAAGGAACAAAAAAACAAAAGAAAATATAAAAACTGCAATGCAATTCCTATTAAAATACCAATGGCATATTTCACAGATCTAGAACAAATATTTCAAAAATTTATACGGAACCAATAAAGATCCCAGAGCCTCAGCAATCTTAAGAAAGAAGAACAAAGTAGGAGGGATCACTGTACCTGATACCTCACTATACTACAAGCACACTTAATCAAAACAGACTGGTACTGGCATAAGAACAGACACATAGATCAATGGAAGAGAATAGAGAACCCAGAAATAAAACAAAGACTTTACTGTCAATTAATATTCAACAAAGGGAACATAAGCCTAAAATGGAATAAAGATAGCTTCTTCAATAAATGATGTTGGGAGAATAGGACTGGTACATGCAAATAAAATGAAATTTGATCACCAAGTTATACCATACAGCAGAATGAACTCAAAATATATAAAAAACTTAAATATAAGTCATGACACCATAATACTCCTAAAAGAAAACATAAGCAGGAATATTTCAGATATCCCATGTAGCAATATTTTTTGCCAATATAGCTCCTAGGGCAAGGGGAATAAAGGAAAAAATAAACAAATGGGACTACATCAAACTAAAAGGCTTCTGCACAGCTAAAGACACCATCACCAAAATGAAAAGGGAACTGATTGTACAGGAGAACATATTTGCTAATGATACATTGGACAAGTGTTTGATCTCAAAAATATATAAAGAACTCATACAACTCAATGCCAGGAAAACAAAACACCCAATTAAAAAATGGATAAAGGATCTGAAAAGACAATTCTCTAAAGTGGACATACAGGTGGCCCATAGACATAGGAAAAGATGCTCAACATCACTAGCCATCAGAGAGATGCAAATTAAAGCCACAATGAGATATCACCTCACACCTGTCAGAACAGTTATTATAAATAAATCAACAACCAGCAATTCTGGTGAGGCTGTGGAGAAAACCCTAGTGCAATGGTGGTGGAAATGCAGACTGGTGCAGCCACCATGGAAAACAGTATGGAATTTCCTCAGAAAACTAAAAATGAAACTGCCTTTTGACCCAGCAATTTTGCTGCTGAGGTTTTACCCTAAGAATACTGAGTTATCAATTCAAAACAACCTATGCATCCTAATGTTCATAGCAGCACAATTTACAATAGCCAAGTGCTGGAAGTAACCTACAAGTGCCCATCAGTAAATGAGGAAATCAAAAAAGTATGGTACATTTACATAATGGAGTACTATGCAGCAGAAAAAAAAAGGATCTTCTCCCTTTTGTGACAGCATGGATGGAACAGAAGAATACTATCTAAGTGTGATAAACCAGGCAGTGAAAGACAAATACCATATGATCTCACCTACAAGAGGAATCTAGTGAACAATAAACTACTAAACAAAATAGAACCACAGGCATGGAAACGTGGAACAGACTGAAAGTGAACAGAGGGCAGGGGGAAGGGGGATAATGGCAGAAAGAAGGGGAAGGGACTAGATAAAGAACATGTATGAATGACCCATGAACATGGACAATACTGTGGGAATTGACTGTGGGAGCGGAAGGTGGGATGGGCAGAGGAGCACAAAGGGGGAAAAATTGGGACAATGATAATAGAATAACAATAAAAATGATTTTAAAAAAGAAAGAAACTCTAAAGACTATTATTTGAGCAAACTTTCCAGAAATAATTTTTTTTAAAAATTTGAAACTTTATATGAAAGAGCACACTATCTGCCTGAAACTATAGACCAAGAAGAACCAACATGGATGCCTGTTCCAGTAATATTACTAGACTTTAACAAGAAAGAAAAAAATTTATTTGGCTTTTAAGATAGAAAGAACTAATGACTTATTTATAAAGGAACACAAGTTAGATTACCATCAAACTTTTCAAGAGCTCTGCTTTATTCCAGAAAAAAATGCAGTACATGCTAAGATACTCAAGGAAAAATACTGGAGCCAAGACTTTTTAGATTCAGCAAAACTGATGTCCAGATTGAAAGGCTGAGAAAAAATGTTAGCAACATATACAATATTAGGAAATATTGTTCTTGAACCCTTCCTAAAAAATCTGCCAGAACAAAATTAAGATAACCAAAATGACTAGAAAGACATTGCCGAATGATTGATTATGAGCCCTATATTTATAGTTTCTTATAGGACTAAGGCCAAAAGATGTCTAAAGAAGAAAAAGTAGAGTATTTAGGGGTTATAAATCCTTCATTATAAATACAGTAACTATGAGCACTCTGTGGGGAGACTGGAGAGAGCATATGAGATAACATTCTAGCTGCTTTCAGTAAACATATTAGGGTAATGCTATTAGTATTATTCTGTTGTGTGTGTGTTTATAAATAAAAATATGTCAACAATTTTGGGATATTATAATTCTAATATCTGCTGTGTTGGTCTTTGAAAACCAGAATTCTCAGTGTATAAAAAGAAGACATAGGTATAATAAGAAAGAAGTTAACTAAAAACCTTGTAGTACTGAACTTCAATTGTGAATATTAGTATGATACAGGGTATTGAACTACATAATGATATATACTATGTAGAATATATCTAACTCTGCCCATTTACAATCCCTAGAAACAATAATTAAAAGAACAGCAATGAACATTTCTAGCATATAGGCTGATCTTGAAATGCTTGTTGTAAAAGAAGCCAGATATGCTTGGAACATGTTACCATAAAAAACAGCAAGGAAGCTTCCCAATATCACTAAATCTTCTCATAAGGACTCAGGAACCAACCTGAAGAGGTCCCCTTGGTGAAAGATTTTAGCATTGATAACAGGAATTGCAATGAATCAAAATATATAATGTAGTAAAAAAAATTAACCTTACCCAAGAAAAGATCTCGTCTTTGCCCTCTCCTCCTGAAAAGTCATCTTTATGCTCTTGGACTGTCCTGCCTGATTAATGTGTCTTTGCATATTTGGGGACAATGGGCTGCATTAGTTAGTCTAATACTGTGATTTATGGTTGAGGCTTTGGCTTATGTAATATCAGCTCCACCTCTGGAGGGGTTGGAGGCTAATACCAGCTCTGTGGGTGGTCTGTGTGAACAAGTCCCAACAAAAACTCCAGACATCAAGGTTCAAATGAGCTTTCCCAATTGGGAATGCACACATTGTTTTTGGGAGATGCTAGTGCCCTCCAGGACTCCACTGGGAAAGGATATATGTAAAATGTATGCATGGAGCTGTCTTAGACTCTGACCCTTGGTTGATTTTAATGTGCATCCTTTCAAGGTAATATACCATAACTATAAGTATAACAGCTTCCAGAGAGTTCAATTTGAGTAAGGCTACAACTCATATAACTGTCTTATACACATATTCTTTCTTGTCTGGAAGTGCATCACAAAGACCTAAGTAAATATATTATTGAAGTACACATATTTTATTAATATATTATAACCTAAGATGCTATAATATGAAGACTCAAAAATTCCTTCTAATGAATTATCAAACCTAAGTGTGGTCTTAGGGGCCCCCAGATGTGCTATTGATGTAATGAGTGAGGGTTTGTATTGGAGACTCTCTAACTCTGCATCTATTAAAATGTTTAATAAACATTATAAACACCTTTATGATGGCATTAAAGAAATTAATCACATTTGGAGGATGTTAGGAAGACAACTTGAAAACTGGTAAGAAAAAAAGCTGAAAGCAAAAATTTATTCTGTCTCAATTAGATAAACTGGACCACTAGATAACCAAATAGTAGACTATGGGAAATGTATATTTTGAAAATTAATACTATAAAATGAAGCAGAAATTACTGAAATAGATTATCACCATTTTTCAAATCCTTAATGAATGGACAGATTAAAGCACCAAGTATCAATAATACCCAAAACAACTAAAAGAGAAACAATTAGATAATATATGCTTCTTGCTGAAAGAATCCTACCACCACCTTGCCAAAAGAATCAAAACCAAGCCTGATCAACTATCTGGGCCAGATACCAATGTGAAGGAGATAAGGACAGGAGAACTTGAACTGCACATTGAGTGCTATGCAGTTAACACAATACAGAGTGTCAGAAATTCTCTAGATCAAGAAACTCCAGTTCTGCTACCTACTGTACAGAAAATAAAAGAATGTCAGAAGAACCTGTAGATGAAAAGACATGCATAAATTATAAAGTGAGCAAGATGAAATTATAGTGTCTAACATGTAGGCAATAAAACCATAAAGAAGTGCAAGGTAGTAATTACTGTAAAAGACAGGATAGTGGTTACTTATGGCAGGCATGAAGGAGTGGTAATTGTAATAGTTACATGGATGGGGCTTCTTAGGTGGTTGGAAATGTTCTCTCTCTTGATTTGTATGGTTAGGTGTAAGAATTACAAGAGTATTCTTAGATAATTTATTAACCTACATATTTGTTTTATGTGTTTTTTTATATACATATTTATTTTGCAAATGATCAGTTGTTTCACAAACCACCTTATGCTCACCCAGGACAACATGTTAAGAACCCCTATCCTTAGTTATACCTAGAGCACAGGAGGGCTACTGTTTTTAATACTACATTCTTTTTTTATTGTTGTTTAAGTACAATTATCTCCATTTCACCCCAACATGCCCCACCTACCCATTCATCCCTGCCTTCAACCCTTGAACTCACCCCCTTTGGCTTTGTCCATGTGTCCTTCATACACGTTCCTTGGTACTCCCTTCATTGTCCCCTATTATCCACCTCCCTCCTCCTCTCTGATTACTGTCAGATTGATCTTTACTTCAATGCCTCTGGTTGTATGTTGCTTGCTTGCTTGCTTGCTTGATTAGGTTCCACATATAGGTGAGATAGTATGGTAATTCTCTTTCACCACCTGGCTTGTTTCACTTAGTGTAATGTTCTCCAGATCCATGCATGCTGTCATGAATGATAGGAGCTTTTTCTTTCTTTCAATGGTGTAGTATTCCATTGTGTAAATATACCAGTTTTTGATCCACTCATTTACTGATGGGCACTTAGGTTGCTTCCAGCATTTGGCTATTGTAAATTGTGTTGCTATGAACATTAGGGTACATAGGTTCTTTTGGATTGGTATTTCAGGATCCTTAAGGTATAATCCCAACAGTAGTACTTCTGGATCAAAAGGCAGTTTCATTTTTAGTTTTCTGAGGAAACTCTATACAGTTTTCCATAGTGGCTGCACCAGTCTGCATTCTCACCAACACTGCACCACGGTACCCCTTTTCTCCACAACCTTTCCAACAATTGCTGTTTGATTATTTGTTTATAATGGCCATTCTGACTGGTGTGAACTGGTATCTCATTGTGGTTTTATTTGCATCTCTCTGATGGCTAGTGATACTGAGCATCTTTTCTTATGTCCCTGGGCCCTCTGCCTGTCCTCCTTGGAGAAGTGTCTGTTCAAGTCCTTTGCCCATTTTTTAATTGGCTTGTTTGTCTTCCTGGAACAGAGTCATGTGAGTTCTTTACATATTTTGGAGATCAGACCCTTGTATTATTTACAATAGTACTGGAACAACACTAATATGACAAGAAATATATGATCTGAATAACAAGAATAGAAAGTACACGACCCAAAGTAGTGTGTTATTGGAACATGAGTGAAGTGAAAGAAGGAAAATTAAAACACAATGTAAAGAGAGAACAAGGAAAACCAGTCAAACAATGCAATTAAACAAACAAACAAAATGAAGAAAACTAAACAGAAAAAAAGAGAAATTAAAAATACTAATAAAATAAAAGGAGTAAAAATAATGAAAAAATAATAATACAAATAAACAATAAAATGCAAGTTCGCTAGGATAGCAAAGAGAAATTTGTCTCAGTTTCTCAGTTGTTGGGGTTATCCTTGTGCTCCCTCTCTGGATCTTTCTCTGGACCTTTCACAGCTCCAGGTCTGATTGTCTCACATGGGGGGAAAAAGAGGGGTGGCAAGAATGGGGTGGGGAGGGGGGAAGCCTCCCTCCTGCTGACTTTAAACCCACCAAGCGAGTTCTGCTGGTCTTCCGGGATGCCACAGGCAGAGGGGGGTTGGGCTTCACTTTTCTCTCTTCCTGTGGTTTTGAGATGAGGGGGATCAGGTCTGGGCTGCAATATTCAGTTACCCAGCCTCCAGCCCAGGTCCTCCATATGATCCCAGGTCCCCACTGTCCATCTGCACCAGGCCAACACCTTTAATCCACCAGTTGCAATGCCCATGAAGTGAACTGATTAGGGGCAACCACAGCTACCTTCTCCCTTTGCTGGCCTGGGTGCTGCACACCCTCAAAGTCTCTTCAGGGCAATTCAGCTCCCACAATAAATTAAGTCTCTCTGGGAACTTCTACTTCCCTGAGCCCTGCTGCCCTCCTCTGAATGGTCTGTGCAGTGAACCACCTTCTTCCTCTTCACTAGCCAGCAGCTGCATGGGCCAGCTGCTGCTGGAGAATTCTTTAAAGAGAATCTGAGAGCCTTTTCTTGAGTAAAATCCTCTTGTTTAAGCCTGCCATTCTTGACAAGCTCCCAGCTTTTCACACAACCCAACTCTCTAACCAAACTGGACATTCTCCAGAGCAGGGTCCATCATGGCCCAACTCTTCTCCCTTCTCCAGATGTCGCTCAGCTCCCCAATTTCTCTGGTGATGACCTAGTCGGCATCCACAGTCCCAGTGGGTACACATCACCTCTGTGTGTTTCCCACTTCATCTTCATTCCCTGCAGCGACTTCAAGCATCTAGGTCTCTCCTGGTGCCAGGCTATTTTCCCTTCTTTGATAGGGGAGGGAGCTGCTGATCCAGCTCTCCTCCAAAGATCCTGTGGCTGCTGCTGACCACGGCAGCAGGTGCCAAGCCAGGGGGCCACAGCAGCCTTGGTCCCCATGCAGGTCCTAGGGACCTTACCATCCCAGTGCACTCTTCTTACCACCTGACTTTCAATGTCATCTACAATTTTGGCCTCCAAACTTCATATAAACTGGGATTCCATTGGCTGTTCACTCTGTTTTTCAGGTTGGCTAGGTGTTTCAGCTGGATGCAAGGGCAAGTGCACTCTGCTCCCACCTACCTCACTGCCATCTTCCTCTGTTTTGTGTGGTTCTCTTCATCTTTTTTTTTAAGTTGACTTTGGAATTCAAATGCAAGGTTTCCATAAACCCCTACTAAATTTATTAAATTCATTTCTGTAGATTCATAAGGTATATATGGATTATTATCATGTAACCCAACACAATTGTTATTCCTCTTGGCTTAACGCTATTCATACATTCAAAGGCAAATTATTTTCACCAAAACAACTAATTAAAAATAGAAGTTAACAACTGAAATTTTGTATCTTAGTTGGGGTGGAGCTTTCACAGGTGTATACATTCAAGAAAACCCATCAGTGGTACTTGCTTCTTCACACTTTTTTTCCTTTCCTGCCAGCATGATGACTGGGATTCATTGTGACTCATCCTCAACCATGCAAACAACCTGGAGAGGAGGGAGCACTTGTAGAAAGAAATGTGGGCTCCTACATGACCATTTTGAGTACAGCACCTTGTGACTGGGAACATTCACTTTCAACTTCTAGGTGGTAGAGAAACAAATTCGTTTCATTTTTCTATAGTTTTTTTGTAAAAATGTCAAGTAACTTTTTTAAGTTTAATCAAGAAATAATAAACATACATCACTGTGTAAGTTTAAGGCATACAGCATGATGGTTTGACTTACAGATACTGAAAAATGTTACCACAGTAGGTTCAGGTAATATTCATTTTCTCATACAGATACAATAAAAAGGAAAAGAAAAGCTTTTTCTCCTTGTGATGATAACTCTTAGGATCTACTCTCTTAACTTTCCTGTATGTCATTCAGCAGTGTTAGGTAGAGTCATCATGCTGTACATTACATCCTCTGTACCTATTTATCTTGTAACTGGAAGTTTGTACCTTTTGACCACCTTCCTCAAATTCCCTCTCCTAATGCCCTTGCCCTCTGGTAATCACAAGTCTGATCTCTTTTTCTAGGTTTGCTTTTTCATATATATTCCTCATATAAGTGAGATCACACAGTATTTGTCATTCTCTGTATGATGCATTTCACTTAGCATCATACCCCGTAGGTCCATCTGTGTTGTTGCAAATGGTAGGAGATTATGTATATAATCTAATTTCTCACTAATTTTTCATCTACTCATCTACTGATTGACACTTGGGCTGCTTCCAAATCTTGGCTATTGTAAGTAATACTGCAATAAACACAGGGATACATACATTCTTTCAAATGAGTGTTTTTGGAATGCTTCAGATATATTCCCAGAAGTGAAATCGCTGAGTCATAAGGCAATTTCATTTTTAATTTTTTGAGGTAACCCCATACTACTTTCCACAGTGGCTGCACCAATCTGCATTCCCACTAACAGTACACAAGGTTCACTTTTCTCCACAGCCTCATCAATACTTGTTTGGTGATTTATCGATGATAGCCATTCTGATAGGTATGAGGTGATACCTCATTGTTTTATTGTGCATTTCTGATGTTTAGTGAAGTGAGCATGTTTTCGTGTGTCTATGAGCCATCAGCATGTCTTCTTTGAAGAAGTGTGTATTCAGATCTTCTGCCCATTTTTTAATTGGATTGTTTGTTTTTCTCCTGGTGTTGAGTTTTGTAAATGCTTTATATATTTTGGATATTAACTCCTTATTAGATGTATCATTGGTGAATATGTGTTCCCATTCAGTGAATTATCTTCTCATTTTGTTGATGGTTTCCTTTGCTGTGCAAAAACTTTTTAGTTTGATTGAGTCCCACTTGTTTATTTTTTTCTTTTGTTTATCTTGCCTGATGAAATATATCAGAAAACATACCGCTAAGAGAAATCTCTGAGATTTTACTGCCTATGTTCCCTTCTAGGATTTTTATGTTTTCAAGCCTAACATTTGTCTTTAATCCATTTTGAGTTTATTCTTTTGTATTGTGTAAGAAGATGGTTCAGTTTCAATTTTTTTGCATGCATCTGTCCAGTATTCCCAACATCATTTCTTCACTAGACCATCTTTACCCTCTATGTTTTTGCCTCCTTTGTCAAATACTAACTGACCATAAAGGTTGTCAATTCATTTCTGAACTCTTTATTCTGTTTTACTGATCTATATGGCTGTTTTATGCCTGTACCACTGTTTTGATTACTATGGCCTTATAATATAATTTGATATCAGATGTAGTGTAGTTTGATATAGTTTGATTTCTCCAACTTTCTTCTTTTTTTATTGTTGTTGAGTACAGTTTTCTGCCATTTTCCCCCACCCCAGCCCAACGCCCAGCTCTCCCCTCCTTCCTCCCATTTCCATGCCCACTGCCCCATTATTGTCCATGTGCCCTTTATAATTGTTGCTGAAAACCCTTTACCTTTTTCCCCTGAAATTCTCTCCTCTCTCCCCTCTGTCATGGTCAGCCTGTTCTCAATTTCAGTGTCTTTGGCTATATTTTGCTTGTTTGTTTGTTTCATTGATTAGGTTCCTATTAAAGATGAGATTGTATGGCATTTGTTTTCACCACCTGGCTTATTTCACTTAGCAATATGCTTTCCAGTTCCATCCATGCTGTCACAAAGGGTAAGAGCTCCTTCTCTCTGCTGCATAGAATTCCATTGTGTAAATGTACCATAGTGTTTTGATCCACTCATTTACTGATGGGCACCTAGGTTGCTTCCAGCATGTGGCTATTGTAAATTGTGCTGCTATGAACATTGGGGTGCATAGGATCTTTTGGATTGGTGCTTCAGGATTCTTAGAATATAATGCCAGCAGTGGAATTGTTGTGTCAAAAGGCAGATACATTTTTAGTTTTCTAAGGAAACTCTATACTGTTTTCCATAGTGGTTACACCAGTCTACAATCCCACCAACAGGGTACTAGGGTTCCCTTTTCTCTACAACCTCTCCAACACTTGTTCTTTGTTGCTTTGTTTATGATGGCCATTCTGACTGGTGTAAGGTGGTATCTCATAGTGGTTTTAATCTGCATCTCTCTGATAGCTAGTGATACTGAGCATCTTTTCATGTATCTCTGGACCCTCTGTATGTCCTTCTTAGGGAAGTGTCTGTTCAAGTCCTTTGCCCATTTTTTAATTGGGTTGCTTGTCTTCTTAGACTAGAGTCATGTGAGTTCTTTACATATTTTGGAGATTAAACCCTTGTCTGAGGTATCATTGGCAAATGTTTTCCCATATGGTTGGTTCTTTTTTTATTTTAATGCTGTTTTCTTTAGCCATGTAGAAGCTTTTTATTTTGATGAGATCCTATTTGTTTATTCTTGCCTTTATGTCCCTTGCTCTAGGGGACATATCAGTAAAAGTGTTGCTGTATGAAATATCTGAGATTTTCCTGCCCATGTTCTGCTCTAGGACTTTAATAGTGTCACGACTTACATTTAAGTCTTTTATCCACCTTGAATTTATTTTTGTGTATAGTGTAAGTTAGTACTTGAGTTTCATTTTTTTTGCATGTAGCTGTCCAGTCCTCCCAACACCATTTGTTAAAGAGGCTATTTTTACTCCATTTTATACTGCTGCCCCTGTTGTCAAAAATTAATTGACCATAGATAGAGACTTGGGTTTATTCTCGGTTCTCTGTTCTGTTCCATTGGTCTATGTTCCTGTTTTTATGCCAGTACCAGGCTGTTTTGATTACAGTGGCCTTGTAATCAAACTGTATAGTTTGGTATCAGTATTGTGATCTCTCCCACTTTTCTCTTCTTTCTCAATATTGCAGCACCTATTCAGGGTCATTTATGGTTCCATACAAATTTTTGAAATGTTTGTTCTATATCTGTAAAATATGCCATTGGTATTTTAATAGGTATAACATTGACTCTATAAATTGCTTTGGGTAGTATGGACATTTTGATGATGTTAATTCTTCTAATCCATCAATACTCTATATGTTTGCATTTGTTTGTGTCTTCCTTGATTTCTTTCTTCAATGTTGTACAGTTTTGTGAGTACAATTCTTTTACCTCCTTGGTTAGGTTTATTCGTAGGTACTTTATTTTTCTTGTTGCTATATCAAATGGGATTTTTTCCTGATTTCTGTTTCTGATGTTTCATCGCTGGTATACAAAAATGCCTTTGATTTCTGAGTATTGACTTTATATCCTGCTGTTTTGTCAAATTCATTTATTAGGTCAAGCCGTTTTTTTGGAAGAGCCTATAGGATTTTCTATGTACACTATCACATCATCTGAAAACAATGACAGTTTTTTTCCTCCAAATTGGAAATTTGGATGCCTTTTATTTCCTTTTCTTGTCTGATTGCTGTGGATAGGACTTCCAATACTATATTAAATAGAAGTGGTGAAAGTGGACAGCCTTGTCTTGTTCCTGATCTTAGTGGGAAAGGTTTTAGTTTTTGCCCATTGAGTATGATGTTGGCGGTAGGTCTCTCATATGAGGCTTTTATTATGTTGATGAATGCTCCCTCTATTCCCACCTTGCTCAGTGTTTTTATCATAAATGGGTGCTGTACCTTATCAAATGCTTTTCCCACATCTATTGATATGATTGTGTGATTTCTGTCTTTGCTTTTGTTTATATTATGTATTACATTTATTGATTTGTGAATATTGTACCATCCTTGCATCCCTTGGATGAATCCCACTTGGTCATGGCATATGATCTTTTTAATGTATTGCTGGATATGTTGAGGATTTTAGTGTCTATGTTCATGAGCAATATTGACTTGAAGTTTTCTTTCTTTGTTCTGTCTTTATCTAGTTTGTGGATTAGGTTGATGCTGGCTTCATAAAAAAAGTTTGGGAGTCTTCCATCATTTTGGATTTTTTGGAATAGGCTGTGAAGGGTAGGAGTTAGTTCTTCCTTAAATGATCTGTAGAATTCTCCTGTGAAACCATCTGGTCCAGGGCTTTGTGTGTCAGGAGTTTTTTATTGCTGCTTCAATTTTGTCAGTTGTTGTTGGTCTGTTCAGGATTTCTGCTTTTTCTTCATTCAGTTTTGGAAGATTATATTTTTCTAGAAATTTGTCCATTTCACCTAGGTTTTCAAATTTCTTTGCATATAGTTCTTCATAGTAATACCTTACAATCCTTTTCTATTTCTGTCATATCAGTTGTAATCTCTCCTCTTTCATTTCTGATTGTGTTTCTTTGAGTCCTCTCTCTTTTTTCCTTTATCAGTCTGCTTAAAGGTTTGTCAATTTTGTTTATCTCTTCAAAGAACCAGCTCCTGGATTTATTGATCCCTATAATTATGAGTTTAGTCTCTATGTCATTTAATTCTGCTCTGATCTTGGTTATTTCCTTCTTTCTACTTGCTATGGGCTGTTGTTGTTCCTCCAGTTCTTGTAGGTGTAGGGTTAAGGTTGTTTATTTGATATGTTTCTATCTTTTTTAGGTATGTCTGTATTGCTATGTCCTTCCTTCTCACGACTACCTGTGCTGTGTCCCATAAGTTTTGGACTGTTGTGTGTTCATTTTCATTTGTTTCCAGAAACTTTTTGATTTCTTCCTTGATCTCATTCTTGACCCATTCATTGTTTAATAGCATGCTATTCAGTCTCCATGAATTTAAGTGTTCTTGAGTTTTTTTCTTGTCTCAGTCTCCTGTGGTCAGAGAAAATTCTTGATATGATTTCAATTTTCTTGAATTTGTTGAGGCTTGTTTTGTGTCCTGTCATGTGATCTATCTTTCAAAATATTCCATGTGAATTTGAAAAGAATTGTATTTTCTTCTTTGGGATGAAAGACTCTCTCTATATACATCAGTTAAGTCCATTTGTTCTAGGACATTTTTCAATGTCACAATATCTTTGTTGATATTTCATTTGGAAGATCTGTCCATTTTTGACAGTGGGGTGTTAAAATCCCCTTCTATAATTGTGGTGCTGTCAATATCTTTCCTGAAGTCTTCCAAGATTTTCTTTATGTATTTAAGTGCTCCTATGTTGCGTGCATATATATTTACAATGTTTATGTCTTCTTGGTGGATTTTTCTCTTGGGTATTATGAAGTGGCCTTCTGGGTCTCTCTCTATGGCCTTTTTTTTTTTTAAGTCTATTTTGTTTTCAAAATGAGTATTGATATGAGTATTGCTACCCTGGCTTTTTTTCCAGTTCATTTGCTTGGAAAATTTGTTTCCAGATCTTCACTTTCAGTCTTTTGTCCTGAGGTGGGTCTCTTGTAGGCAGCATATTTGTGGGTCATTCAACTTTGTTCTTTTTTGTCAAGATTACCCTTGATATTTTGGGTCTTTGGTGGTTCCATATAAATTTTTGGAATATTTGTTTTAGTTATGTGAAAAATAGCATTGGTATCTTGAAAGGAATTGCATTGAATCAATACATTGCTTTGGGTAGTATAAACATTTTAATGATGTTAATTCTTCCTATTATTGAACATGGCATATGCTTCCACTATTAGTATCTTCTTCAATTTCTTTCTTTAGCATCTTCTAATTTTCCAAGTACAGCTTTTTTACATCCTTGTTTAGGTTTATTCCTAGGTACTTTATTCTTTTGAAGCAATGATGAATGAGATTGTTTTCTTATTTTCCCTTTCTGATAGTCCATCATTGGTGTATTAAAATGCAACTTAGATGTGGATGTTTATTTGATATCCTGCTACTTTCTTGAATTCCTTTATCAGCCACAGTAGTTTTTGTTTGTTTGTTTGTTTGTTTGTTTGTTTGTTTTTGGTGGAATCTTTAGGGTGGCATGTCATTTGCAAATAATGACAGTTTCACTTCTTTCTTTTCAAATTGGATGATTTTTA
Organism: Tonatia bakeri; assembly: GCA_004024845.1. Lineage (NCBI taxonomy): Eukaryota > Metazoa > Chordata > Mammalia > Chiroptera > Phyllostomidae > Tonatia > Tonatia bakeri. The sequence goes on along the minus strand of PVIA01009186.1, from coordinate 27,988 downwards.
TTTCTTCTTCTTTTCTCATTGCTGTGACTAGGACTTCCAGTATTGTGTTGAGTAAGAATGGTGAATCAGACATCCCCATTTGTTCCTAATCTTATGGGAAATGCTTGTAGGTTTGGCCTATTGAGTATGATGTTGGCTGTAGATTTGTCACATTTGGCCTTTATTATGTTGATATATATGTTCACTCTGTTCCCAACTTTGCTGAGAGTTGTTATTATAAATATGTGCTGGATTTTATCAAATGCCTTTTCTTCATCTATTGATATGACCGTGCAGTGTTTATCCTTCATTTTGTTTATGTGGTATATCATGTTTATTGATTGCAGATATTGTACCAATCTTGCATCCTCAGAATAAATTCCATTTGATCATTGTATGGGATCATTTTAATGTATTTCTGGATCCAGTTTACTAATATTTTGGTGAGAATTTTTGCATCTATGTTCATCAGGGATATTGGCCTATAATTTTCATTCTATCTAGTAAAATTTTGTGGTTTTAAAATTAGAATAATGATGGCCTCATTAAATGAACTTGGGAGTCTTTCCTTCTCTTGAATTTTTTGGAATAGTTTGAGAAGGTTAGCTGTTAGTTCTTTGAGTGTTTGCTAAAATTCACCTGTGAAGACATCTAGTACAGGACTTTTATTTGTTGGGAATTTTTTTTATTAATGCTAAAGAGAAGTCCTATAACAAAGAATTTACAGAAGAAGCCATATAAGGACTGGAAGGAAGGGCAGAAACACAAAAAGGATTGTCCCCACTCCCACAGGTGACGGCTGAGGTTCTGAAGGGATATCTCAGCTACAGGGATTTCCCCTGAGAAGTGTGGGGTTTAACTCTCATCCAAGTTACCCCATCCCCCAGAGCACCAGAGATGGAAAGAGGTGCATACATAACATTTGGCTGTAGAAACAACTGGGTTTCTGTACATCAGGAAAAGACAGAGGTCCTCCAGAGATACACGAACTCTATTAAAGGGCCAATGCACACAATTTTATTTGCAACCACTCACCCTGGGCTCTGGCAGAAGGAGGGTAAAGCAGACTAGAGTTGCATTAGCAGAGCCTGGGGTTTGTAACTCTGGGGAGAGAGCTAAAGGAATTGGCACCAGAATTCATATGTTGAGTCATTTTCCCATAACCTCAGATGCTATCTTTCTTGGTTGGGGCACTACCCTCTATGTGACATCAGCCTGGGGAAAACCAATAGCTCCATCTTCTAAACTCTATCTTGACCCGCCCTGTAGAACTTATGCCCTGCAGAGGAGTAGAGCCAGAGTCTCTTTCAGTTACTGAGCCTTACAGGCAGCTGGCAGATGGAAGCAGGTGGAGGCAGATCTCAAGGTGTCTTCAAACATTTTCTGTCCTGTCCTGAGCCTGTTATTGGTAAAAGCCAGCCTTAGTAGTGCCAGCTTCATCCTTTCTTCATGTACTCAGGCCCAGCAGAAGCAGCCAAAAACTGTGAATCCCTTGTAGCTCCAAACAGGTTGCCCAAGGCCAGCCACAGGCAACATTTAACATTGGCCTGAACTAATGAGAGTCCCTCCCAAGAAGCCCAGAACCAACACAACCAGTAGGCAACTTCAGACAACATCAGAGCAAGAGCCAGTATTTTCACAAACAGCATATGCCAAAGGAGTTCTTGGCAGGCACCAAACCTTGTTGAAACAAGTTCCACTTTGTGTGGTCAAAACCTGTACAGCAGCTTGCATGTTGTGGTCAGGGTTGAGCCTCTCAGTTAGCCAGCCAGAGGGTTGATCCCATCCACAAAATGGCCAATAGCAACCAAGACTCAATTACAACAGTAGAGCCCACATAACCCACACAAGGGACACTTCTGGAGCACCCAGCTCAGGTGATCAAGGAGACTGTGCCACTAGGTCCCACAGGACACCTACTACATTAGGTTACCCCACAAAGACTGGGAGTCATAACAAAACTATCCAATGCATACAAACAAATATAAATAGGCAGACAGGATGAGAAGGCAAAGGAATAGGCTACAAATGAAAGAATAAAGGAAATCTCCAGAAAAAGAGTTAAATGAAATGGAGACAAGAAATTTATCAGAAAGAGACATACTAATGGTTATAAGAATGCTTAACAGCATTAAAATGGATATAGAAACCAAGAAAAGGACCAGTAAGAAAGAGAGAATACAGTATCTGAAATAAAGAATATACTGGGAGGAACAAAAAGTAGGTTGGATGAATCATAGTATTAAACCAGTGATTTGGAAGACATGGTAGAAATAAACAACCCATCAGAGCAGCAAAAAAGAAAAAAATAAAAGATAAGAATAGTTTAAGGGATCTCTAAGACAACATGAAGTATAACAACATCTGCATCATAGGAGTACCAGAAGGAGAAGTGGCAGAGCAAGGGATCAAGAACCTATTTGAAGAAGCAATGACTGAGTACTTTCTTAACCTGGTGAAGGAAAAAGACACACAAGTCCAAGAAGCACAGAGTCCCAAACAAAATGGATTCAAAGTAGCCCACACCAAGACATATCATAATTAAAATGGCAAAGGCTAAGGACAAATAGAGAACTGTAAAAGCCACAATAGAAAGAGAGTTAGTAACCTACATGGGAGCTCTCATAAGACTGTTGGTTGATTTCTCAACAGAAACATTTCAGGCCGGAAGGAACCAAAATATTCAAAGTGATGAAATGGAAAAGCAAGAATCTACACCCAAGATTACTCTACACCACAGGTGGCAAACACAAGGCCCACAGGTCAAATCCTGCCTTCTACATCTGGCCCTTTGGAAGCATCTGGCCCTTTGGAAGCAACTGCAAGGCTGATGTGGCCCTCGGTGAAAATGAGTTTGACACCCATGCTCTACACAGCAAAGCTATCATTCAATATTGAAGGAGAAACAAGGAGCCTCCCAGACAAGAAGAAGATAAAGGAGTTCATCACCATAAAACCAGTGTCATAAGAAATGTTAAAGGGCCTGCTTTAAGAAGAAAAACACAAACAAAAACAGAGGAACATAGTTAAAAGAATAAAAATGGCAATTAATATGTACCTATCAATAATCTCTTTAAATATATTTAAAGTGTTCCAGTCAAAAGACATAGGGTGACTGAATGAATAAGAAAACAAGACCCAGAGAGAGCAGAACATCTGGTTTGTGAGAGGGATCCTCTGTGTTGCGGAAATGAAAGAATGTTTTAAAAATGGGTGATTTTGAGAAGGGCAAGAAGATTTTTTTCAGAAGTGTGGCCAGTGCCATGCTGTAGAAAAGTGAGGCAAGCACAAGACTAGGCCAAATCCCCATGGTCTATTAGGGTGAAAGAGAGATCAATCCCCTGGATTTTCTTACATGTAGGCCAACATGAACAAAGGCATCACCTGCAGAGAGTCTACACTGATAGAATGTTTGGAGAATCCCAACAAGTACATGCCTAGAACAAAAATGATCTTCGCTGTCACTAAGAAGAGGATAGAAGGGGGAAGACTTGATAGCTTATGTCAAAAAAAGTTACTAATGAGTAATATTTGACTACTGCCTTATTTATTACAAATGTCTCATGACTCTTTTTATGTGTACCATATTTAAATTGATCTTACACACCAGAATTAAGATCATGAATGGCTGATAGAACAGCTCCTTTGGGTAGTCTGGATTTATATAAGATTGGCTGTGGTTAAAAGAATATGATCAGTTTTTTGACCTTTCATGGTAATTTCAGTTCAGCCAATGTTATCACTATTTTCCTGTCCTAAAAATATGATTGGATTTGACTTGTAATGTTCAACTTTTAACAAAGATGGTGAATGCCATCTCAAAACTTACAATCGATTGGTTTTATATTTATATATATTGGTTATATTTATAAACAAACATATATTTATACATTTTATAAGTATTTTATAAATATAAAATATAACATAAATATTATAATAAACTATTATAAATATTTATAATAAATACAATAAAATATTATAAATATAAACATGTTACAAAAATATTTATATTTGTTTTATATTTATATAACAAATTGGTTACATTATTATGTTTAAATACTGGTGAAATTCCTTCACTATCTCTTCAAACAAAAAGACTCACTTGTGTTTCAAATTATTTTCAGTAGCCTGTTAAAAAGCAAGGGTTAAAGATAAGTTGGGAGTGTCTATTTTATTGTGTTGGTCTTAACTATGCCAATTTAATTAAAATTCTCTGTATCTAAACTGTTGCCTTTTACTTAATGAGAGGCATTTTAGTGTGGTTTATGTATAGTATCAAATAAAGAATATTTAACACTTTAAAAAATAAAACCAAGAGTCAAATATATGTTGTCTGCAGATACCCACCTCAGAATAAAAGGTACACACAACTAAAAGCAAAGGGATAGGAAAAAATATTTCATGCAAGTGGAAATTTTAAAAAAAGCTGGGCAGTGATACTAATATCTGACAAAATAGACTTTAAAACAAAGCCTATAGTAAGAGAAAAAGAAGGAAAGAAGGACACTACATAATGATAAAGGGAACAGTCCAACAAGAGGATATTATCTTTGTAAACTTATGCACCCAACATAGGAGTACCTGAATATATATAGCAAATATTGATGGACATAAAGAAAGAGATCATCAGTAGTACAGTTGTAGTAGGAGACATTTACATAAACAGATAAGTCTTTCAGACAGCAAATCAACAAAAAAAGAGCAGCCTTAAATGACACACTAGAGCAGAGTGTTTTGTCCTGAAGTAACACAATATACATTCTTTTCAAGTGCACATGGAACATCACCTGGGATACATTACATGTTAGGACACAAAACAGTTCTCAATAAATTTAAGATTGAAATCATATGAAACATCTTCTCTGACCATATTGGTATGAAACAAGAAATCAATCACAAGAAAAAAAACTGCAAAACACACAAAGATATGGAGGCTAAAAAACATGTTACTAATCAATAAATGGGTTAGCAATGAGATCAAGGAAGAAATAAGTTGAAACAGATGAAACAAATGAAAATGAGAATAAAACAAGCCAAAATCTGTGGGACACAGTGAAAGCAGTCTTAAGAGGGAAATTCAGAGCATTATAGGCCTATATCAAGAAATAAGAAATATCTCAAGTAAACAATCCAATTTTATACTTAAAGGAACTAGATAAAGAACAACAAAGCAAGCCCAAAGTGAGTAGAAGGAAGGAAATAATAAAGATTGGAGCAGAAATAAACAAAATGGAGTCTTAAAAAATACAAAAGGTCAATGAAACCAAGAGATAGTTCTTTGAAAATTTAAATAAGATTAACAAACACTTAATGGACCCTTCAGGAAAAAAAGGGAGGACCCAAATAAATAAAATCAGAAATGAAAGAGGAAACATAACAACTGACACCAAAGAAATACAAAGGATTGTAAGAAAATATTATGAACAAGTACATGCCAACAAATTAGACAATCTGGATGAACTGGATAAATTCCTAGAAACACAAACACACAATTTTCCAAAATTGAATCAGGAAGAATCAGATAATCTGAATAAACATGTTTTGTGGTTGTACATAATTTTTTCTATTTCATTAGAAATGCCATTGGAATCTTGGTAGGGATTACATGACTCTATAGCTGGATTTTGGTAGTATTGACATCTTAACAATATTAATTCTTCCAGTCCATGAACATAGGATGCCTTTCCATTTATTTGTGTATTTTTAAAATTTCTTTCAATATATTGTAGTTTTCAGAGTAGACATCTTTCCCCTGGTTATTTAAATTTATTCCAAATTATTTTACTGTTTTTGATGCTATTGTAAATAGGATCAATTTCTTTCTTTCTTTCTTTTTTTTGGAAATTCATTGTTAGTGTATAGAAATGTTACTGATTTTTGTATGTTTGTTTTGTATCCTACAACTTTACTTTGATTAGATTGGACAGTTTTTTCTTTTTAATGAGTGAAACCATCTGGTCCTAGACTTTCCTTCATTGGAAAAATCTTGATTACTGATTCAATCTCTTTATTATTAAGATTTTTTTCTTCCTGATACAGTCTTGGTACTTTCATATTTCTAACAATTTTTCTGATTTCTTCTAGGTTGTCTATTTTTGTTGTATTTAGCTGTTCATAGCAGCTTCTTGTGATCCTTTGAATTTTGTGGTATTAGTTGTAACATCTGCTTTTTCATTAATAATTTTTTTGATTTGGGTCCTTTCTCTTTTTACCATGGTTAAGTAGCTAAGAATTTGTCCATTTTATTTAACTTTTTGAAGAACTGACTCTGTTTTTTAATCTTTTCCTCTGTTTTCTTTTTGATCTCTATTTCAGACCTACCAATGCAACTTGGGGGAACTCAGAATGTTAATTTGCCATGACTTGTTTTTCAATAATTTATACTGAACTCCAGTTGTCATTGCTTTTTATTAGGTGCTCACATCTAGACTTTTAATAACTTGGTCTAGGCCCTCACTCACAATCCTCTTCACACTTGTCAGTGATTTTATAGAAACTCCATCTTTCTGTTTTAAAATTTTGATTTAAATTTTATCTTTTCCTGTCTTTGTTTACCACTCTCAAAAGATTAATATCTGGCGATTTCCTTCTCAGGCTATCCCAGTGTCAAAAAGTATAATTCTTACATGCTAAGAGACAAAAAAAAAAAAAAAAAAAAGTAAAGAAATGGAATCATTTTAACTAGTCTAGTAAATAAGCAAAAAGAGAGTTATGAAATAAAAAAGAATGATCAGAATTTATTTTTGAGAGTTTAGCTACATCAAGCAAATGCTTCAAGTCATTTATTAAAAAGATGGAAAGTATTTCAGTGTCAATCTCCTTTATGTACACACTTTCATTGGGTTTGGTTTTGCTTTATTATCACTTGAAGGTAACTAGAATTTCAAACATCAGTTTCTCTGAATAATCACCATGAAGTCTTCCAAAACAAAACAGGGGCTATAATCGTAGTCTAATTTTTTGATGTCTTTCCAGTTAAATATCAAAACAGTAGCTCCCTTTGGGATAACTATTCTTTATTCTATTGAAGAGGCTTCCTTTTCACATAATATGAAAAATTTAAGTTTCTTATTCTTTATTGTAACAGCTAACTTACTTTAAGCTTGTAGGAGACCGTTCTGCGTGGCGTGGGCCCAGCTCCCACTCAGAGATGCACAGGACCCATGCCCACAGATAGCTTCTCCTGTGGGGAATCAGGCCTGCAATGTGCCTAGGCCGCTTTGAGTCTTGCTCTTGCTAAAAAACTCCCTCACCCTGAATTGAGGACATTTACTGCAAAGCAACTTCCTAAAATCCATGCTAAACCTTCCAAGGATGAGTGTAACTGGTTCAACCACTTTTGCCTTTTCATTTGCAAATATCTCTCTTCTGTGATGTGATTAGCAGCATTGGCTCATTTGTTTTCTGTAAAAGGTAACCACCTAAAGTGAACCTGTGCATAGTAAATGAGGACCGTCCTGTAATGCGCAGAGAAAAGAAATAAAGGCCTGTCATGGTGGAGGCAGCAGCTTTTGCTCCCCTTGAGAGAAAAGCCATGCTGTCCCTTTGCCTCCACTGGACTCAGTAGTCCATGTGAAAGTCTCATTTCATCCATAATGACTCGGACACTGTGGACTGGTGTCTGCATCAGAACTTGTATCTTTGCTCTCTTAAATATGTATCTATTTTCCTGGAGGTGAAAGTGGGGAATGTGCAAACATACAAAGGCAGAGAATATATAAGCAGTTAAGATAAAAAGAACCATGTCTCCCCTTCGCATGTCATCCAAAACTAGACAACTTGTTTTTTTTTTCTGAGGCCATACACGTTTTCATACCCTGGGAATTTCCAGGTGCTATTTACTCAACTGGTAACACTCCTTCTTCCTCTTTCATGCTCAGACTGCTGTTCCTCTCTCCTGGCTCAAAACCCACCTCTGTCCTCATCCAGATAGAATCAAATGTTCATATCTCAGCTGGGGAATAGTCACCACTATTAATTTTTTAGCATATGTAATTGTAGCATTATTTTTTATTTTAAAAAAACCTTCATAGTTTTCACACTTACACTCCTTACAAAGTTGTTTCTTTTGACCAGGTTCCTTACTTTTGTAGTCACTATCTGCTGGTATCCGCCCTGAAATTCCATCCACCATAGGGTGACTGTATTTCACTGGAACGGCAAGAAACTTATGGTTGTCTGATTTAAAACATCAGGATCTGGCAGACTGCTCAGCAGGGAAGCATTTTGGCTCCTCCTCTTGTCCTGTCTTCAGTTGCCTTTCCACTAACAATACGCATGTCCCAGTAACTCTCTGCTCTGTGGCCTGGAAAAGAGGAGGCCTGCTTGAAAAAACTACAAAGCCCTGGTTGGGGGGCAGAATTGACAGTCGATAGCCAATTGAGCCCATCGAACAACACACTTTCTATTTTCCAGGGACTGTTTCCCACACACCATCACCTGTGGTCCAACTAGGTCAGTTTTTCTCTCAAAGTTTTTTTTCTGAATATATTTAGAAAATTGTCATGTTTGTTTACTTTTATTAGTAAAAAATATCTAGGGGTCTATCTGGCTGGCACTGATAACATTTGATAACATTTATAAAGTAGCTCATTTCTTTTCTTTTTTAAAAAAGATTTCATTTATTTATTTTCAGAGAGAGGAGAAGGGATGGAGAAAGCAATGGATGGAAACATCAGTGTGGGAGAGAAATATCAATTGGTTACCTCTCACATACACCCAACAGGGGACCTGGCCCACAACCCAGGCATGTGCACTGACAGGAAATCAAACTGGTGACCTTTTGGTTCAGAGGTTGGTGCTCAATCCACTGAGCCACAGCAGCCAGGGAACTTGTTTATTTTCATTATTTCATTTCTTCCAACACATAATAGCTCCTTCAGAAGGGACAACATCTGCTTCTGTAAGAGGAATGGTTGTAGCCTTCTCCTGGGTCTTCTCCAGTCTTCAGACTCCAGGGAGATTAGCACTCATTTGGTTCACAGGCAGGCACTCAATCCACTACAGATTTCCTATATTTTTTTACAGAAATTTATGAAAAAGGGAATTGTAATGCTGAGGTGTTAATTTGATTAAAATGAGCCTAAAAGGGGAAATTGAGAAAAGAAAATAAACAAGGAAGATTTAGAGATTTTAAAGACCTTTAAAACGATTAGCCCTTCAGAGATAAAATAATTCTATAATAAATATGAAAATGATTCTGCTCTTAAGTGCTTAGTTTTTTTACTGTTAAAATATTAATATTGTGCTTTCCTAGATTGAGACTAACTTTTAAATTATAGACATTAGATTTAGAGTTCAATTCACAACTTACTAAAGTGCAAACTGTAATTTTCCAATATTCTTGTGACTGAGTCCCAAAGCTTCTAGAGCGTACATGCTACATGGGCCAGTTAATATTCAAGCTTTATAATATATGTCAGCACTATAAACTATTAGTATTGAAGGAATGATTCCCTTTTTGAAGATAAAAGAACATTAAACCCGTAACAAAATTTTGTTGAGGGCATACTAGGTCCTAGGTTCTGAAAACTGGAAGAGGTTGGAGAAGGGGTTGGGTGAGGTTGGAGGAAGATGCAAGTTGGGGAGGGGAAATAAGGAAATCAATAAAGCACAGGACCTGCTTCTGAAAGGTGTTCACAGTCTCATGAGGAAGGAAGGAAAGAGAAAGGACAGTGCTGTAGGTATGCCAACCATTGTGTACTGACAATACAAATAGGTAGCTTCCAGTCTTCAAATGACATAGCCACTTTCCTATAAACTCTAGATTCCAGGGTTTTTCTGCACCGATACAGCTGAGGAGCTAAGGAGATTAGTAACTGTGTGGGGGTTTTTGGTTTGTTTTGCTTTAGGGCCCATATTTCTACTTCCCAATCAAAAAGATAAACCCCAACTGTGAAAACTGGTTTCATTTAACTCCTGAGTTCTTTGCATGTGTAGGGTAGCTTCACAAAGCAAAAGGCTGATAATTTCAAGAACATGGGGCCCAGAGTCATTAAATGGAGGTCTGTCCCAGCTCTATCACTTAGAAACCATAAGGCCTTGAGCATATCCCCTCACTTGTCCACCCTCTGAGGAGAGAATTTCAGAAAGCACTTTGTGTACCAGAAATGAAGGCCAATCAATGGAACTATTTTTCCTTTAAAGATGATGAAACTGGGTTTGTTATAGAACCAGCCAATGGTGTTCTAGAACAGCTGTGGGATTCAATTGCCTGCTGCCAAGAAGCCTGACTCCCAAGGCAAGAGTTTAGTGAAAAAGGGAGGGAGTTGTTTATTTAAAGGTCATACAGACTTAGAATAATGGCAGATTTCTCCACAAGCAAATACTCCAGCACTCCTTTGCCAAACGAGGCCAGTTTCAGAACAGGCCACTCAGAGGTATCATCTTTCAGAAAAGCAGAAGTCTGCAGCTCAGCATTCCCATCAGCTTCACACATCACTTAAGAGTCTGAGTGGCCAGACAGGTCCCTGCAGTTGTACCACTAGCTCTGCAGCCAATCTTCTTCAGGCAGATGTACCAGACAGAAAACGCAGACCTCCTGACTTCATGGCAACATTCTCTGCAGACCTCTCTGCAGACCTCATGCCTGACTCACTGACTTTCAGACCTCCTACTCCATTTTAAATGCTTGGCTCAGACCTTCCTGGATGATCTAATATGCAGCCTTTCCTATGGTGCGTTAGTGTCTGCCATTTTTGTCAGCTCCCCAGTATCTTTGACTGTCTTTTGGCTTCCATTTGTAGTGAGGGAAAGAGTTACCAGTGACACATGGGCATCTGGGAAGGGCATCCACCCCCACAATTATATCACAAGTCACTGTACATACTCATAGTCATGTACACAATTCTGCCACTTCTGAGATCTTCCTTTCAGGGAGGCACGGGGTGTTACCTTGCCTTTGTTATGCAATGTGTCTTAAATGCTGTACTTTCTGCTCTGTGGGCATCCCTCCCACCCCTCCTGTGTCCCCTAATCCTGCCTGAAGGCAGGATTTTGGAGGTGTTCCCCTGTTATCAGGGGACCCATGTTCTGTACCCTGTTACATGTTTAGATTGAGACCATTTACCAAAATCACACACTATAATAGGGATTATTATAATGACTGCCCATTATTAGGCTATCAACAGATTATGCGTTTTTATTTTTAAATATTTTATTTATTTTTAGAGCAAGGGAAAAGGAGGGAGAAAGAGGGGGAGAGAAACATCAATGTGTGGTTGCCTCTTGCACGCCCCATACTGGGGACCTGGCCTGCAACCCAGGCATATGTGCTAACTGGGAATCAAACTGGCGACCCTTTGGTTCACAGGCAGGCACTCAATCCACTGAGCCACACCAGCCAGGGTAGATTATGTATTTAAAAAAAGTTTTATTTTGTTATTTTATTTTAGAGAGACGGAAAGGTAGGTTGAAAGAGGGGGTAAGAAACATCGATGTGAAAGAGAAACATCGATTAGTTGCCTCCTGTATGGGCCTTAGGGGACCAAACCTAGTCATGTGCCCCAACCAGAAATCCAGGCTGGCAACCCTTCTGTTCGTGGATGACACACAACCAATTGAGTCACAGATAATATATTATTAATCTTTTGTGGGGGAGCTTTGCCCGCCCAGCCCCCTGTCTGCCACCGATGAGAATGAGTCTACTAAAACACAATCTGCTTAGGGAGGAAAGGTGGCCGATCTCTCGAAGGAGAAGGACCAAGAGCCTTTTCCTCAATGGCTTTTATTGGGTTGGTTTACATAGAGATTTAGGTAAAGCTCATTACTCATTGTCTGGAAGTAAGGATCAAATAACAAGGAACTCTGAGGGCCTATTTTGAGTCAGAGTCAGACAGCTAAAGAGCTGTAAGAACTTTAAGGATCAAACCTACTTCTTCCTTGGACCCTTATCATTCAATTGAGAGCATTCTTAACAAAGCAGGCTTCACAGGATTTTACATATTCTTTCTTAGGCCCGATCACCTGGGAATCCACCCATTCCTGCACAGGGCTGTACCACTCTCTGTCATTGTTTCAGGCTTAGGTGGAGCAAGGGAAGTAAGGCAGCCAAGAGATTAGGAGATTTTATCACAGATAATGAGGACTCAAGCTTTGTCAAAGCTGAGGGGTGAGTATCCATCACCCCCTTTTGTTGTAGCCCTCAAAGTCCTTCCTTGGGGGCCTCCCATGTGATCGTGCCTGTCTTAGGTCATTCCCCCCTTGGGGAATCTTACCCGTCATTGGCTAACGGACCAAGCATTGGGGGCCAGGCAGGGTGAAGTAAAAGGAGCAGAAGCGGTGCTCCTGCCAGGGAGATGTTTGTCTCCTTGCTGGTTTACGGTTCCAAGGTTGTTCCCTCAGCCTTAGCCTCAGCGGGAGTTACAGCTTCTGATACCAGGCAGGGCGGTTCCCAACAATCTTTGTATCCCTTCAAAGTACCTGGTAAAGATGGACATGGTTTATTGGATGAGTGAATGATTGAATGGGTATATGCACATAATTTTCTGCCTTCAAAGAATGGAATTGTAACATACTGCAGTTATGTGCTTATGTGGGTTTTCCCAAAGTGATCTCACTCTCTATATATTTCTATAAGCTCTTCGAGGTACAAGTCACATACCATAGAGTTCACTTAGTTGAAGTGCACAATTCAGTGGCTTTCAGTATATTAAGAGCTGTGCATCCATCACTACCATCAAGTCACAGAACATTCTCATTACCCCAAAAAGAAACCCCCTACCCATTAGAAGTCACTCCTCATTTCCTCCCACTCCCTAGCAACCACTAACCTACTTCCTGTCTCTGGATTGTTAATCTTTTTATAATATACAGAGCACCAAGTATTAGAATGATGGCTCTCATCACTGAAGTAAAATCTGAGGCAGCTTTGATTCTGTATATAAGCATGGAATCAACCTCCTCCTCTGTGACCATGAACACATTTTGAACTAAATTTACTTTCTTCACCTGTGTGAGGTCACCTTCACATTAGAACACCAATCTAAAGGACAAAATAAACGAACAAACAAAACAGAAAGAGGCTCATAGATAGAGAACAAACAGACTAATGGTTGCCAGATGGGAGGGAGGCTGGGGGACTGGGTGAAAAAGAGTAAGGGATTAAGAAGTATTGTACAAATTGGCAGTTACAAAATAGTCACAGGGATGTAAAGTACAGCATAAGGAATATAGTCAATAATGTATGGTGCCAGACTTATGCGGGTGCAGGCGGAGAAATCACTTGGTAAATGATATGATTGTCTAACCACTATGCTGTACACCTGAGACTAATATAATATTGAATGTGAACTGTGACAAAATTTTTAAAAAGTAGACCTACAAAAACCAAAAAGCCACAAACAAACAAAAAAGAAACGCAACCAGCAAGAACAAAACAAAAACAGCCTGTGGCTACAATTCCAACACCCCATCCTCGGCACCCTTCCCCGGGCTCTCTTAATATATGCGTCTATGCAACTGAGATCCCACGGCAGAACTGCGGTAGCTGTCCTGCCCTAGCGAAGCTGTGTTCTCTGTTTCTTCTCTTTCTGTCTCTTTCTCTTTCCTTCTGGTCCAAGAGACGTATCCTGAAGAGCCTAGGGCAGAGGAAGAGCCTTGGGACCCAAAGGAAGCCTCGCCCAGCCGGGAACCCTCTTTGGCGGCGCGCGCACTCGGAGCGGAGGGGAGGTGAGGGGGCGGGGCCGTCGATGCCGACAGCCAGTCCCTGCGCACAGGGGGCGGGGTTCCACTTGACAGTGGCGGTCGCTGGGCTGCCAAACCAGCGCTGAGCTAGCTGAGCGCGGCGTGCAGGGTGCTAGCGGCTCCGGTGGAGGCGGTGGCCGCGGCGGCAGTACCTGGACCCCGTTGCCCCCAGCTCTCAGAGCGGTCCAGCAGCCACCTGCAGTGACGAGGGCGGCTCCCGACGATGCTGCGAGTCTCCTCGAGCTCCGGGGCCCTGGCTTCTTCCTAAGGTACCGACCCAGTTCGCCCCACGGCCGGAACAACGCTGCTGCGTCCCAGACGTGGCTCTGAGCTGCGCTGGGCTCTGGGGCGGCACGTGGGCCGGCGACGGGGCGGGGGGCTGGGCGGGGCTATGCGTTCCGGCAGCTGTCCGGGTGAGGAAGGAGGGAGCCGAGGCCGCGGTAGTCTGTTTCCCAGCAGCAGCTGGCGGTGACCCCATCCTCCATTCTCCTCCTGCCCCCATGTGGTTTGAAAGAGGTTTTGTTCCAGGAGAAAGTTTGATGCTGAGACTCCAAGAGTAAAAGACTGGTGTCCCCGAGGTCCGCGCCTTTAAGAGAGACAGCTCCTCCTGCCTTCTGGGGCTCTTGCCACCTTCTTACCGGAGCAAATTCCCGACACAGGTCCTTCCTTGAGGAAATTCATCTGTGGGAACTCCTTTGGGGACCACTGTGGCTATTGCTCAAAAACAGTGTGGCAGGTAGTCAATGTCCCCACGTTCTCTCCCCCTACAATGGGCTCTATTAAGTCTATGCTCTCAGAGCTTTAAAAAGTTGTCTATTTACTTTACCTTCTAACTAAAGCCCCCAATCACCAGTGTGTCCAAGGTGCTAGTGATTGATTACTTCTGCCACGTCTTGAATATTTCCTTATTGTCGCATGCCTGCAACAGGCTTTCCCTGAGTACTGGCTGTTGTGGAGAACTCGAAGGGAAGGGGAAATTGTGGCCCAGCTCTTCGGGTGACAGATGAAAACAAAGAATAAAGGGCATGTGCACCCACTTGAACATAGGAGAAAGTTTCAACCTTCAAAACAAGATTATTAGGTGGGGATAATTTGCTTTACAGAACTTTATCTAATGCAGAGAAGTAATTAGAGCCAGAAAGAGTTTTACAGGAGATTGTAGGAACACAAAATAGTTCAGGGTAGAGGTAGTAAAGCAGGTATGGCATGGGCTTGAAATGAGCAGATCTCAACAAATATATGTTGAATTCTGTCTAATTCTAATCAATCCAATACCATTCTGATCACATATAAATTCTCAGTTATTTTATTTCTTATTAAGACATAGTCATACCATAAGACAACTTCCTAATACCAACTTTTGTGCCCTGGAGACACTCTTGGCCAAGGGCATCAATATGTTTTTGTGGTCCATGTGATTTCTCCCCACACCAGGTACTATTATATCTGTAAGAATATTTACATCATAAAGAGAAGGAAACTTCCTTAGCCAATGGTAACATAACAGTGTTCATATACTGAGCACATTCTTTTTGCCAGATATATTACTAGGTATTTTACATGTATTATTACTTTAATTCTTATAATCACTCTGATAAGGCATTTTTACTTTCTCCTTTTTAGAGTTTAAGAATTTATGTATTTTTCCCAAGATTATATGACAAGTAAGTGACAGGGGTGGGATTTGAACCTTGATTGGTTTAACTATTTGCACATGTTCTACTGTATGCTATCTCCCAGCCTCTCTTGAGAGAGACTTGTCAGTGTTATAGTAAGAAATCTAAATATGTCAGGATAGACTTTGTCCTCAACTGGACCCCTTTCTAAAATATGTTCACCTGGGAACCCACCACTATGCCCAGCAGGTGTTTTCCTCACCAAGGGGTGACATCAGGACTCCCAGACTCTCCTATACCCTGAGTCTTCAGCATGTAAATTGGAAGGATATTCACAGGCATAAACGTCTTGCCCTTTCAGATAAGCTGATTCCAAAGACAGGTAACCAAGTTTTTCCCTCACATGCAAACAGAGCAGTCTCTCCCCTTGCTGTCATCAAGTCTATTTTAGGTCTGCACACATATGTACACCCCACCAGTTGGCAGCAACACATCCCTTCAGTGCTCACACTGGCACACTCATCCTGTACAACTGTCAAAGAATTCCTGACAGAATTCCAGCCTACATAAAAGGAAAGACTGAAATGAAGTCATTGGAGAAGGTAGTACCAGTCTAGGGACTCCCTGGATTGTCCTCTGTTGACTAGCAAGGACACTAACTTAGGGCCCTGGGAGCAGAAAGCAGTCTTCTCCATAGAGTGACATGACATGTATATGCTGTAGTCTGTTGTCAACATTATTGAAGACATGTGCTCACCGTATACAAACTGTTTTACATGTTGTCTTGTGATGTATGGCCACACACCTATTTCTGATTTGATTACTTTTACATTTAGTCGACATTTGGCTGAACAGTATTAGAAACTGCTGTCACAGTTGTGACACAGTAAGTTTTGAAGCTGTGCCTAAAATAATTGTGTCTGCTACTATAACCTACAGCCATTGTTTTATTATTTCCCTCCTCTAGGGATGTGTGTGTGTGTGTGTGTGTTTGTGTGTGTGTGTGTGTGTTTTCTCACCCTTGGTATAGTTTTCAACTCTCTTTGGTGTCAGAATGATTGGCAATACTAAGCCCAAAAGGAGTAAGTGCCTTTTTGACCTGGGACCATATGCTGCTTAGAAACATATCCCTGCAGCTAGAATTTTACTCATGTTACTTTAGTGCTAAGAATCTCAAAGTCCCATATGTGTGCTTTGGGATTTCAAGTGGACTCTCCTGTCTAATTATTTCACTCAGTGTCCTGTAGCAGTGTTTGGGTTTGAGTTTAGAACACAGTCCCAATATCTCCCATCCAACATCTCTAAACTGCCTGTAACTGGAGCAGCACTAATTAAAGCTGGGAAAGTAGAGCATGAGGTGTGCTCATTGTCACACTCTTGCACCAGGATGGAAAATGTACTACAAACATGGTTGAGATAGAGTGAAGTAGACTTATTTAAAATGACTAGTAATTCACAAAACTCTATCAAATTATTGACATCACAGTTTGTCTAAAGTTGGGTTCATGCAAATGCCTTGTTTACTTAAAACTGTCCAATATCAAACTTTCACTCTGTATTCTCTTCTATTTATAAAACTTCTAAATTACATAGCGAACCATTTTTATCTCCATGTGTTATCAAGTGTCAAATGCTATTGGTTGTAAGACATAGCATTATTTTTATTTTATTTGAAAAGAAAGAGAAAATACTGCCAATTGTGTTATGAGACAGTGTTTTAACAGTGGTATTCATGCCATTGCATGAGTTGGTCTCACTGGTCTCAGTACTTTCAAGTTTCCTCATCTCCCTGTGGGTTTTGCTACTTTTTTCCTGCTGGTACCTTGAGTAGCTTGCTTAGAGCTTGATAAGTGATCAGCTTGCATACATCGCAATAATGAACGGTAACATCTTCTGTCTTTCTTTAGTCTGGTAAAGCATTTGGATTTTGCTTTGCAAGATAATATGGGAATGCCAAATGAAGACAAATCTTTTCTTTAGTACTGTAACAGTTATGCCCCATTGTTTTGTGTCTGTGCCTTGGTGCGCACATAGTAGCATCTTTCAGTGTTGAATCGTAGTGTAATAATTTTGAAAGTCATTGAAATGGCAGTAACAGAGCATGTGCAGTGACAACAATGCCTACACCTTTGTAGAAGTGATAACAGAGTGAATAGCTGTGACCACGTTCATGCATATGCAGGGAAATGACAGTTGTGCTGTGGCTACTTCCACCTTGTCAGCAATTTTAAGATACTACTAATATTAAAATATACCCTGACTTCAGAGATGTTAAAAATGTGAAAAATAAATAACCCTAGCAATGAAATATGCTAATTTGCACCCACTTCTTTCATGAACCCTAACCTGCCTACCTCTTTGCATATACTCATCCATCCATTCATTCGTATAGTCATTCGTTTTGTTTGACTCCAAGCTCCAGGGAGGCAAAGGCTTTTTCTGTCTGATTCTCTACTGTATGCCACCACTTAGGATAGTTCAGGACTTGTAGGTAATCTGCTCTGTAAATATCCCAAGAGTGAGATGTTAGAAAATATGTTATTAAAGTTATGACATTGACAGGGATGCCAAACATAGAAATAGGGTACAGACCAGCATTAAGTCCTTGATTTTATTTACAAAGCCCTGTTCAAAACAATTTCATGTCTCTGCAAATCCTGTTTAGGGTTGAAGAAATCACACTGTAGCTGTTTTAAAACTTTTTTTTTCAATTGTAGTTGAAGTACAATTTTATATTAGTTTCAGGTGTACAACCCAGTGATTAGACACTTACATAACTTATGAAGTGATCACTCCAAAAAGTGTAGTACCCATCTGGCACCATTCATAGTTATTACAATGTTATTGACTGTAGTCCCTATTCTTTTTTTAAAAAAATGATTTTATTTAGTTTTAGGAAGAGAGGAAGGGAGAGAGAAAGGGTGATAAACATCAATGTGTGAGAGAACATCAATCAATTGCCTTTCACACACACCCCAGCCGGGGACCTGGCCTGCAACCCAGGCATGTGCCTTGACCAGGAATTGAACTAGTAACTCTGTGGTTTGCAGGATGGCACTCAACCCACTGAGCCACACCAGTCAGTGCTATATTCCTCATCTCTGGGACTATTTTGTTAACTACCAATTTGTGCTTCTTAATCTCTACCATTTTTACCCAGTCTCCCACCCACCTCCCATCTGGCAACCATCAAAACGTTCTCTTTATTTATGAGTTTGTTTCTGTTTTGTTTATTCATTTATTTTCTTCTTTAGATTCTACATATAAGTAAAATCATGTGGTATTTGTCTTTTTTGGTCTCACTTGTCTCTTTCAGTACAGTACCCTCTAGGATCAGGGGTGTCCAACCTCTTTGTGTCTCTGGGCCACACTGGAAGAAGAGTTGTCTTGGGCCACCCATTAAATACATTGTGAAATGTAATCACAAAAAAATCTCATAATGTTTTAAGTAAATTAATGATTTTGTGTTGGGCCACATTCATAGCCATCATGGGCCACATGTGGCCCATGCACCACAGGTTGGACACCCTACATAGGTCCATCCATACTGTCATACGTGGCAAGATTTTATTTTTTTATGGACAAATAATATAGTCCATTGTATATATATATACCACATCTTCTTTATCTATTGTTTGTTGATGGACACTTAGGTTGCTTGTAAGTAATGCTGCAATGAACATATGGATGCATGTGTCTTTTGAATTAATTTTATGGGTTTCTTTGAATAAAGAAATATCCAGAAGTGGAATTTCTGGGTCCTTCTTTGTCTATTGTTATCGTCTTTGTTTGAAAGTCTACTTTGTCTGGTATTAGTATTGCTTTATGGTTCGTTTGTTCCCATTTTCATGAAATATCTTTTTCCATCCCTTTGCTTTCAGTCTTTCTGTGTCTGACTTTCAATCTGAAGTAAGTCTTTTATAGACAACCTATGTAAGGGTTTTATTTTGTTAGCCATTCAGCCACCTTATGTTTTTTGATTGGAGCATTTAGTCTATTGGCCATTAAAGTAATTATTGATAAATATGTATTTATTGACATATTGTTATTCATATTTTTTATCTTTATGTTTCTTCTTGTAAAGAAGACCCTTGAACATTTCTTGTAATACTGATTTGGTGGTGAAAAACTCTTTTAGCTTCTTCTTCTCTGGGAAGCTCTTTATATGTCCTTTGATTCTAAATGATAGCTTTGCTATAGGTCCTTTAGTTATAGGTCCTTGATGTTTTTTTCCACTTTATTTTTTAAATATACTTTATTGATTATGCTATTACAATTGTCCCATTCCCCCCACCCTTTATTCTCCTCCTCCTTGCTCCCTGCCTCCCACTCTCTTTGCTGCCCTCTTAGTCCATGGGTCATACATATAAGTTCTTTGGCTTCTACGTTTCCTATAATATTCTTAACCTCCCCCTGGCTATTTTGTACATACTATTTATGCTTCTTACTTCCTGTACCTTTACCCCCATTCTCCACCCTCCATCTCTCCGTTGATAACCTTCCATGTGATCTCCATTTCTGTGATTTTGTTTCTGTTCTAGTTATTTGCTTAGTTTGTTTTTGGTTTTTTAGGTTTAGTTGTTGATAGTTGTGAGTTTGTTGTCATTTTACTGCTCTTATTTTTTATCTTCTTAGGTAAGTCTCTTTAACATTTCATGTAAAAGGGCTTGGTGATGAACGCCTTTAACTTGACATTTTCTGGGAAGCACTTTGTCTGCTCCTCCCATTCTAGATGACAGCTTAGCTGAATAGAGAGTGATCTTGGATGTGGGTCCTTGCCTTTCATTACGTAGAATACTTCTTTCCAGCCCCTTCTTGCTTTTAAGATTTCTTTTGAGAAATTGGCTGATAGTCTTATGGGAACTCCTTCGTAGGTAACTCTCTCCTTTTTTCTTGCTGCTTTTGAGATTTTCTCCTTATTTTTGATCTTGGGTAATGTAATTATATGTGCTTTTGTGTGTGGTTCCTTGCATCCAATTTCTTTGGGCCTCTCTGAACTTCCTGGACTTCCTAGAAATCTATTTTCTTTGCCAGATTAGGGAAGTTTGCCTTCATTATGTTTTCAAATAAGTTTTCAATTTCTTGCTCTTCCTCTTCTCCTTCTGGCACCCCTATGATTCTGATGTTGGAATGTTTGAAGTTGTCCTGGAGGTGCCTAAGCCTCTCCTTATATTTTTGAATTCTTGTTTCTTTTTCTATTCTGATTGAATGTTTACTTCTTCCTCTGGTCCAAACCATTGATTTGAGTCCCAGATTCCCTCCCATCACTGTTGGTTCCCTGTCCATTTTCCTTTAGTTCACTTTTCATAGCCTTCACTCTTTCCTCTATTTTGTGACCTTACTCATCCATTTCTGTGAGCATCCTGATTACCAGTGTTTTGAGCTCTGCATATTTCTTCATTGCTTAATTTTATTTTTTTCTGGAGCTTTGTTCTATTCTTTCATTTGGGCCTTCTTTTTTTTTGTCTCGGTAGGTCTGTTTTGTAGTAAGGGGCAGAGCCTTAGGTATTAGGTATTCTCAAGGTGGGGCAAACTCTGTCACTGTTTTGTGGCATTGTATGTGAAGGGGTCCAAAAGGGAACAATGCTGCTTGCTGGGCTCTCAACTGGCTTTCAGTAACTTCCTCTACTTCCCAGAAGCAAATTGGGCCCTTCTGGTGCTGATTCCTGGGTGGGTGGGTTTGTGTACATTCTAGGACCCTGTGGTTTTCTCCAGTGACCTCTCCTGTGAGGCTCAGAGTTTCTCCTACCACCACAACCCACACAGGTTTTTTCAGTCAGAGGTTTTGAGGCTTTATTTCCCTATGCTTGAACCTTGGGGTGCATGGTCTGTCTCGCTCCCCAGTTGTTCCTCCCAGTTTACCCACATGCAAATGTGGGACCATCCACTCCACCAGCTGCCACCTCACCTGGTCTGTGAGCCACTGCCTTGCCCTCCCTGGTCCTCCAGCTGATACCTTGCCAGAGTACTCTCCACCCCAGCTGTCCATCTCTGCTCCTCCTACCAGTCTGGATGAATGTTTCTTTAACTCCTTGGCTGTCAGACTTCCATACAGTTCAATTTTCTGTCAGTTCTGGTTGATTTTTGTTTTAAAATTTGTTGTCCTTCTTTCAGTTGCTCAAGGAGGCACAGAGTATCTATGTAATGCCTCCATCTTGGCTGGAAGTCTACGTCTTTGATTTTTATCACTTTGAATATTTCACTACTGTCCCTTCTAGCCTGCAGAGTTTCTGTCGAGAAATCAGCTGATAGTCTTAGGGGAGCTCCCTTGTAAGTAACTATCTTTTTTTTGACAGCTTTTAAGATTCTGTAATTGGCTCCGACTGGTGTGGCTCAGTGGGTTGAGTGTCATCCCACAAACCAAAAGGTCACTAGTTCTATTCCAGGTCATGGCATATGCCTGGGTTGTGGGTTGCGTCCCCCATAGGGGTCATGCAGGGGGCAACTGATTGATGTTTCTCTCTCACTTTGGTGTTTTTCTCCCTGTCTTTCTTCCTCCCTTCTCTTCTTTCTAAAAATAAATATTTAAAAAAAAAGATTTTCTCTTTGCCCTTATCTTTGCCATTTTAATTATGATGTGTCTTTGTGTGGGCCTCTTTGGATTCATCTTCTTTCAGATTTTCTGCCCTTCCTGGACTTGTGTGTCTTTTTCCTTTACTAGGTTAGGGAATTTTTCAGTCATTATTTCTCCAAATAGGTTCTCAATCCCCTGCTTTCTCTTTTCTCCTTCTGGTACCCTCTATGATACAATGTTATTATCTTCATGTTGTCACAAAGGCCCCTTAAACTATCTTAATTTTTTTCTTTTCTTTTTCTATTTTGCTTCTCCAATTGAGTGTTTTTTGCTATCTTGTCTTCCAAATCACTCATTCAGTCCTCTGCTTCATCTAATCTGCTGTTGATTCCTTTTAGTGTATTTTTCATTTAAGTTATTGTATTCTTCACGTTAGTTATTGTATTATTCACTTCTGACTGGTTAGTTTTAATTGTTTCTATGTCCTTTCTTATGCTCTTGAAGTCCTTACTATGTTCCTTGAGCATCTTTATAACCATTGTTTTGAACTCTATATCTGGTAGTTTGTTTTCCACCATTTCATTTAGTTACTTTTCTGGAGACTTCTATTCTTTCACTTGGGATATGTTTGTCTCCCAGTTTTTGCTATCTCCTTGTATTTGAGTCTATATATTAGGTGGAGCTGCTACATGTCCCAGTCTTGGTAGAGTGGCCTTATGTAGTAAGTGTCCTGTAGGGCCCAGTGGCTCAGCCTCTCTCTTCACCTGAGCTGGGTACACCAAGTGTTCCCCACCTCCTCATGAGCTATGTGCACTCTCCTGTTGTGGTTGAGTTTTGGTTGTTGTTGGCATGTCAATTAGAGGGATTTACCCCCAGGCAGATCAGCTGGGAGGCCTCGCATCAACTGTAGCAGAGGTGATGCTGTGCAAGAGCTGAACATCCTAGGAAGGATTCCCTTCAGCTGGGAGTTCTTTCAACTCTACTCCTTGAATGTGTCACTCATGGAGGTGGTTGAATGGTGCTCCAGCATGGTCTGAAGTTGGTTTACTGGTTTTGCTGGCTCTGGGGTCTCCTTGGAGGTGCAGGCCAAGGGCAGCCACAGACTGTGCCCTGCCTAGCATCACCCAGCATGAGCTACAGTGTGATGAGCAGATAGCTGCTATTTTTGCTAGGCTTAGAGATTTCCTCATAGAAGCCAAGCTATGAACTGAGTCCTGTAGCTATAAGTGCCAGACCTGGGTGACTTAGCAAGAGGTAGGGGGCATATTTAGGCCAGATGTGGCTTGTTCTGGGTTTGTAGACCTTGGAAAGATTTTAGGAAAGTCCACATCATGAGCCGACACAGGGTGTTTGTTTGAAAAAGCCACTGGAAATGGCTTGGTTGGGCTTGCAAGTTGAGTGGGGCAGGGTCTCATGGAATCAGCAGGCATGGAGAACAGTGTTAACCAGGTTTCTGGAGACTCAGATACAGTGCCACACTGCAGGCTCTGTGGGTGGAGGGCTCAGCAAAAGAACACAGCCTTGCCAGCACTTCTGTCTGGGAGAAGGCTGCTCACTGCCCACCCCCTCACCTGTCTCTTGCCCTGATGCCAGACAATTCAGTTCCTCTCTGTATGTTTTTTGTGCCTTTTGAGCTGTTGCCCCAGCACTGGAGCCCAGAGTGAGTGAGTACAAGTAAGTCCATGTATAGGCACTTTAAGAGGAACATTTGGGACTCCAGATGCCCTATGTCTCTCACTCAGCCACAATCTCCAGTGGTTTTCACAGGCAGAAGTAATGGGGACTTTTATGTCTCTCACTCAGCCACAATCTCCAGTGGTTTTCACAGGCAGAAGTAATGGGGACTTTTCTTCTTGGCACTGGAATACTGGGCTAGGGAGCCCAGCATGGGGCTGGTATCCCTAGCTCCTTGGGAAGCTTTCACAGCCAAGATATCCCTCCGGATTTTAAACACCATATGTGGGTGTGGGAATCAGCCTGCTCTGTGTCTCCGCCCTTCCTATTAGTTTCCATATGGCTCTTCTGTTTATCCTTAGTTATAGGGCCTCTATTTGTCTAGATTTCGGGTGATTATCAATGATAGTTTTTCCATAGTTTTGTTGTAATTTTTATGTAGTTGTGGGAGGATGCAAGTATCTTATTTATTACCTGCACTGCCATCTTGACCAGAACTTACCATTGTAGCTTTTATTGCTCTTTGATGACTGAAGGATTTGTAACAACACATATCTTGGTTGTTTTGTATCATCCAAAATCATTAATGACTTGAATTTTATGCTTAGTTCAATTTCATGAACTTGTCCTATTATATAATTAATATACACCAAAATTAAACCTATGTTTTAGTAGGCTCTTCTGAAATAGAAATTCAGTGCTGCTGACCATGTCTGGATGTACACCTCTAAGAATACACACACACACACACACACACACAAAATAAGGTCTGTCCAGAAAGTATCCAGTCACGTACTATGAAAAGTAGAGACATTTATTGAAGAAGATACAAGATATGAGAAACTATACATAGGACAATGACCCCTCAGTCCTCTTCAAAGTAGGAACCATGGGACCTCACATAGTTCTCCCAATAGCCATCAACTGCCTCATTATATTTTCCTGAATCTTACTGATGATATAAAATCTCTGCCCTCTCAAAGGTGATTTTAGTTTTGGGAAAGCCAGAAATCACAGGGCACCAAATCTGGGCTGTAGGGTGGCAGGGTCCCCTGGGTGACTTGATGTTTCACCAAAAAACTCTGTACAAGAAGTGATACATGAGTGGGCATGTTGTTGTGATGAAACTGCCAATCACCAGCTGCCCAGAGCTGCAGCCCTCTGAATTATCCAAATAGTTTCCACAGAGGAATGATCAAGCTTAATGTACAATTTGATGCAGATTCACTGCTCTACTCACTCAGTCATTTTGAATGCAATGGCCATACAGTACTCACACTCACTCAACAGTGTCTACTGCCCCCACTGACTAGTACAGTGAAGTCATCATTGTTCACACATGTGCATTCCAGTACACTCTT
This sequence comes from Tonatia bakeri, assembly GCA_004024845.1. Lineage (NCBI taxonomy): Eukaryota > Metazoa > Chordata > Mammalia > Chiroptera > Phyllostomidae > Tonatia > Tonatia bakeri. Next base: position 3,161 of record PVIA01009186.1, on the reverse strand, counting down.
CCTGGCCACCAGGTTACATTGATATCACACAAACTGTTTTCATTACATTAACAATGGCTGGACTTTTTTCCAGACAGACCTTGTATATACTTAATGACCTTACCTTGCAGTCCATTTTTTAACCTCCCCAGAAGGACATCTTTACATTTTGATATCTGACAAAGAAACAAACAAAAAAGACAAAGAAAATTTTGGGGGGCATTGCAGACCTCCATCTGCCTTATTACTGGTTCCTTATTATTCCCTGGTCAAGCAGAGTGCATTTCTATGACAAGAACAGCACACCTGATGAGGTTACCAGCAGAAGGAATGGCAGGGAAGTATAAGATAGCAGTGAACTCTGAAGCATTTCTTGGGATTGAAGCAAGTTAGCATTATCCAAACTACCCCACGGCCTATGAACATAATAGTTAGACCTGCAAAGACACACTTAGATTCCAGTGCAGTGAAGTATGCAACCTCTGAAAGTTGTATGTAACAAATGGAGGTCACTCGTGTGTTTCTAAGGTGCATTTAGTCTGCTGGCTCAAGGGGAAAGTGAATGATGTGAGCAGGGGTCATTCCTGGCTTCCCTGCATATGGGTGAAGCAGTGTGGCATGGCAATTGGTTCTGTAAAGGGACTTGGCAGGTAGATCAGAGCTGGCTCATTCACATAAGAGAAAATAGTGGTTAATTAAACCTTTTGGTTAATACACTAAAGGAACTTACATATACTTACTTTTATTAAGTATTGCTAACATGGACCGGACAAATGACAAATGATAAGAATAAAAATTTTAATCTTGTTTTTACTGAACACAGGGTAGAATGAAAGAAAAACAGAATAATCTTAGTTATCAATTCTATGATTATATGGGGTGATTTGTTTTAATCCAGTATGGTAAGACATATACACATAGAATTACTGTCATAAAGGAAGAAATTTATCCTACTTACATTCCCCAGGAACCAGGGGACACAGTATGTCATGTGGGACCCCCAGGGAAGCAGTGGCATCAAAAGGAGTAAGGAGAAAATGCGGACAAGAGCCTTTATTGTGGTTTCCACAGGAAAGAATAGGAAAGACAAGGTAAATAGGTTTAGGATTGCCTACTTGGAATAGTTTCAGAGGTCTCTGGGACATAGGGATGCTCTACTTGTCTGGTACCCTGGCCTGAGGTGATTAGGGCAGGGAGATGGTGGCCCCACTGTTAGAGCCTGTTAAGGAAGTAGTTGGGAGTTTGGACTCAAGATTGGTTCCTTTGCATATGAAGGCAAATTGCTTATCTCTAGGAATTGACTCACCCCAGGAAGGGTAGTCCCTTCAGAGCCATCAAGGCCCCAAGATGTCAGAACATCAGAATACAGAAGATAGAAGACATACTTAACACAAGGGAATTTTTTAAATAGTCACCTAATGAATTAGGCCCAGGTACACATAGAATAGTCAGCCAAATGTGCAGAAATGCCTCGTTCAGGGTCTGACATGTGAAACTCATCCAGTAAACATTAATTAAATCTGAATCATGGTGCCAGATGGTCCAGCCATGCTCACAGTCAGCCTTTGCTGGATATTGTAGTCAGGTGTTCACTGTTCATCTTCAGAAGGAAAAAATGAGAAGCTGTACACTGCACAGAGGATCTTCCAATGAAAGACGAACCACCCAGGGTGAAGAGGGGGCAAAACATTTATGGAGAAGGCATTTATGTCTTTAAAAACATAAATAAACCCTTAAGCAAATACATCTTTAGCTATAAAATACTAAAATCTACAAGGTAATTATATGTTTGTGGTAATTCCTGATTCACTGTGGATTTGGAATATCAACCAAAGTCAGGAAAGGGGAAAGTTACAGGCAACTTTTAAAAAGGTTGTTTCTTAGAGTAAAATGGGGTTTGCAAAATGAATTGCGTGTTGCATCATTGTGCTTGGGCATAGACTTCTAAATGTGAGTTACTCAAAATAGCATAAAATATATTTTTCTTAATTGCATGTCAGCATAGATCAGATGATCAGAAGATACACATAAGCAGGTTTAGGATTGGCTACTTGGAAAGGAGTGGTACTGGACAGAATTATGTGAAGGCAATTAACAGGGCATGTGCAGGTGACAAATTTAGGCAAAGAATGTTTAAAATATACCCGTACTAACACATGTCCATTTGGAGAATGCTGATGGAGGGTGGAAGTTGGACATTACTTGTAATGATGAGTGGCAGGAGTGCATGAGGCTGGGAGTGTTAGGACTCACATCTGAATAAAGAAGTAAGTCGTTGTTGTGTACAGCCATGTAACTTTTCTTTATGTGGTTTTTATAATGGTAATGTCTTTAAAGTTCTATGATTTTTACTTAGAATCTTGACCATGCACATTAGAAATAATAATGAGCTCTTGCTGGTGTGGCTCAGTGGATTGAGCACCAGCCTGTGAACTGAAAGGTTGCCAGTTTGATTCCTGGTCAGGGCACATCCTTGAGTTGCGGGCCAGGTCCTCGATTGCGCTCAGTGTTGTATTTCTTTCCCTCGCTTTCTCCCTCCCTTCCCCATTCTCTAAAAATAAATAAATAAAAATATTTCTAAAATAATGAAAACATAGGGGGTCAATCTAATAATCTAAGAAGGCTAATTCCTTTGTAGTGAAAACTCTGAGATGGCCCTCTGCTTACTATTCCTTCTACTTTGTGACTGCACACATCTTTGTGCTGTGTAGGAGTTTTATCTATGTTGATGGAAATTGTAGGAATCCTTTCACTGCAGCATAGCTGCTCCCCCATTGTGTTTCCAAACTGACATCATAACTCTAATTAAAGCAGCAATATTAGCCTAAACTGGTCAGTGAAAGCATTTTTGCATAGCTTATGTTGCTGACTTACATTTGATCTTGGTCAGAATAGTCCTTGGAAGATTAGGTTATGTCAAGTGAAGCATATCTCTTAACCTAATATGCATTTTACAATTCAGGCTTCTATGGCCTTTTAACCTCTGATTCTAACACAAATTAGGCCCACGTAAAAATTGGTGTGTTCCCAATACCTGACACTAAACTATACTACAAGGCCACGGTAATCAAAACAGCCTGGTACTGGCATAAGAACAGGCACATGGACCAATGGAACAGAACAGAGAGCCCAGAAATAAGCCCAAGTCTCTACGATCAATTGATATTTGATAAAGGAGGCAG
>PVIA01009185.1:0-63562 GCA_004024845.1 Tonatia bakeri | reverse complement strand
TCCCCCTCTTCTGACCCGCCCACCATTCTGACTACACTTCTAGGAAGGCACAGTGGGCCTTTCCCAGCAGGGTCAGCTGCTGGCTGCCCCCAGCCCTGCACTGCAGCCCAGCTGAACTCCTTCCCAGCCCTGCACGACACCCTGCCTCCCAGGACTCGGGGCGTGTTCCTTGGCCCTCAGTGGCTTTTCCCATCTGATGTGTTCCAACTCAGCCCTCCAGACCTCGTCCAAACACAATGTTCCCCAAGCTTTTTCCAACAGCCCCAGGCGGTTAATATTTCTGCTATCTCTGACTTTTAACAAAACAACTTTATGTTCACACTGGAATATCTACCATTTCCCTTAGAAAAAAAACAAAAATATGCCCATAAACTGCTTTTTGAGTTTGATTCTCTACATTTTCCTTTGTAGCCTGAAAATTCTACCTTATGAATATCTCCAAGGCCAGTGATTTAGAAATGTTTTCTTTTATCTACACTACTTGCTAGAACTAAATGGACTTGGAAAAAATGGCTGTGTTTTTTAGGCCATCATCTGCTCTATGGGACATTTCAGTAGGTGTGGGAGATTCAGGGTCAGAGGGGAATCACCCACTCTTGCTAATTCAAGAGCCTCATTGAGAATCCTCTTCTGTGGAGTAAAGAATAGCATAGGAAATACAGTCAATAATATTGTAACAACTATATATGGTGCCAGGTAGGGGGGCGGGGACACTTTGCAAAGTATAGGGTTGTCTGACCCCCACGCTGTACATCTGCAAGTAACACAAAATAATATTGAAGGCAAACTGCAATTTCAGAAAGTAAAATAAAAAATATTTTTTAAAAAACTGACGAAAGGAAAAGTAACAAATAAAGATGAAAGAGAAAATTCCCTCCTGCACCGTCATGGTGCTCTGGGCACCACCTGCACCCAGGTCTTCCATCGCTCTGGGCTCCTCGGCCTCACATGGAAGGAAGGCCCGGGCGCTGTACGGCCTGGGGGTATGCATTTATCTCCACGTTCCCCAGCACCCAGTCTAGTCACGAGACATGATTAGCGCTCAATTCAGAAATGTTGGTTGAATAAATAATAATAGTGAACATTTATGGGGTTCTTACTGTGTACCAGGCACTGTGCTGAATGCCTTCAGTGTATCATCTCATTACTTCTCACAATGACCCATGAGATAGGCATATAATCACTCCCATCGTAAGGATGACAAAGCCGCGGTCTGGCGTATGTGTGGACTTAGAACCACAACACTCTGGCCAGGGATCCCATACCCCCACCTCTACACTCCCCTGCCCTCATGGTGAGTGAACAGGCCAATTATGAGTCCCATTAGAGGGAAGCCCTGTAGCCTTTCACCAGCTCTGAGGAAGAAATAAGACAGATCTAAATGCTTAGTTGTTTCATTCTGTCAACACTTATTGAGTAATCACTGTGTCAAGACTCTGTCCTCAGTTCTGGGGCATCAAAAATGAGTTAACATTGTTTCTTTAAAAAAAAAAACAATGAACAAAATCTGGCCTTCCTTCCAATCCATCACCGAGAGTAACATCTCCCAGTCAATACTGCTGTGTTTGAGGTGAAGAGAGGCTATCATCCAGAGACTGACCCCTCAGACCAAGCGGGTCCTGTTGACAGCGGCCAAGGCCTGGGAAACCCGCACCGGGAGGCCATCGGTAGCCAGGGCAACAAGAGCGAGAACTCGTTATTCTTTCAACAGCTGGCCCAGGATTCTTCTGAAGGAGGCAGCTTTCACTGAAGGCAGGGAGTGACCGTGGAGTGAATGTCAGCTGCCCCCTAGTTTCCATAAGGGAGAACTGAAGAGGAGAATGAAAACTTCCTGCTCCCAGGAAAAGCGATTTTGAAGAAATGGCGGTGAGGAGAGGAGGTGGTGGGGGAAAGACAGAAACCGGGGTAATGATAAAAAAGATGATCTTGTCCTCATTACCACCCTCTGATGTGGGAACTATTAGCACTCCTGTTTTACAGCTGAGTACAGGGAGGCACAGAAAGATTGAGTTGACAGTGTGTGTGATTTCCTAAATCTTCCCAAAATCTGACCACGACTATAGGTGAGTGTGACACTGTGGATATTTTTGTTGAAAGCTAGTGCTAAGTGTCATGGGTGGGTTGAATCAGGGTGAAAAGGAGGCATTTGTAGATACAAGCCTGTTTGGGACATGTGACACTTGAGATGATAATCTGCATTAGGACTTCAGAAAAACCACCACCCAGCACCATTTGGGCAAGAGGGTTCCATGCATGTGTGTAACCAGCCAAATTGCTGGGGAAACAGAAAGGGACTTCCCTAAATCTGGAGAATTCAAGCTGCACTAACCGGGAGTCACTGGAAGAATTTCCAATGGGTAGGCGAGCTCCGAAAACCAGAACGGAGCCACTCCCAGTTCTTCGCCCTCCTTATGGCTGTGATGGAGGCATGGGCTCTCTTCTCCTTTCCCATTTTACAGTACCTCTTCTCACACTTCGTCAAAGAAAGCACAGTTCTCAAACACAAGATGGTGAATTGCTCATGTGTGAAATTCTCCAGGTCACAAAAGAAACGATTCAAAATACAGTAAACAGTCTCCATCAGGAGGAAAATTCAGGTTTCAGGTCATTAGCCACTGACTCTCTCTCCTGCGGCAGACTTAGCCCATCTTTTCACAAATGTCACAAGAGGCCAACATTTTATGCCCCTGAACTCGGGGGACTGGCTTTCACAGCAGGCTTCTGATAAATTGATGTTGCTGTTCCAAAGGGAGACTGGTTCGGAGCATCGTGTGGCACAGGGTTGGCAAACCGGGGCCTGCAGGTGCAACCCGGCTTTCTGCCTGTTTCTGTAAGTGGCGTTGTGGCTGTCCTGCTACAGCCACAGCGCTGGAAAAAGCCCACCTGGCACACCTGGTAGTACAAGGCCCGTACTACCTCCTACCTGGCCGTCCGCAACAAAGTTCACCAGCCCCTGGTATACCACATACTTTCTCAAGTCATGTTTTGAATTATTTTCTTTCGAAAACAAATGGAGGAGGAGGATGGAGGGGAGGAAGAGGACTGAAGCGATGGTTTGAGCAGAACAACTGTTTTCCTCTGGGAATCTAGCATTTTGGTGTGTGCGATCAAAAGGTGCCCACATGACCAGCCACTTGGGCACCAGGTGTCTAATGAGTTTTTCTGATAGACAACATTCCACGTATATGGTCACAACTCATGGCTAATAAGTAAGGCTTTAGAGCATCCAGTGTGATTCCCCTGAGAAAGGACTCAAGGAAGCTTGAGTCCAGTTTCCTCTGGATTCGACCACGTGTTGTTCCCTTCCCTGATTTCGCTTTGTACACTTTCGCTGTAATATGTTGCAGCTGTGAGTAGACAATATGCTGAGTCCTGGGAGTCTTCCTAGCAAATCACCAAACCTGGAAGTGGTCATAGGAACCTCAGACACATTAGGGTAACGAAAACATGTTCGAGCATAAAATACATTACATTAGGACAACATTCTGTTAGAGACGCAGAACAGAAGGGGGAATTCAAAAAGCAAAGAGAACAGGAAATATTTTTCAACCATTGAAGAAAATCTTGCTCCCCAATTTTTATGTGGAGAATTCTGGGTATCCAATTGCTATGATATTTAGAATGCTCAGAGGGGAGGGGTGGGAGGGTAATGGGGGAAAAAAGGGGAAGGGCTATCAAGGAACAAGTATAAAGGACCCACGGACAAAGCCAAAGGGGGTAGGACTGAGGGTGGGAGATGGAGTTGGGTGGGGTGGGGGAAAGTTGTGGCGGGAAAATGAAGACAACTGTACTTGACCAACAATTAAAAAAAAGAAAGAAAAAGAAAAGAATCCAATGGATATGTTTAAAAGAGTAATAGAGTGGATTTATTTTTTAAACGTTAGTATTTATAATACAGTGAAAATTCAAATTTCTATAAAAATTAGAAATGTGAAGAAAAACACCATCACATGAAACAATTGGGGCAATGAGGAGACTGAAGTCTACGTGTAAATGAGCGGCCCCCGCCCTCATGGAGGCCCACCCAGCCTGTAGACACCCTGGCGGAAGCTGGGAGCACTTTCTCCCGGAAAAATGCATGTATGCATGCACACGACATTTCGCGTGTGGAGCCTCCGCTTCCAGCTGAAGACGGAATAACAGGCACCACATTTACCCTGCTGTCTAAAACAACAACAACAAAAAACCCCAAGATATATAAAATAACAGGTTTCAAGACACTGGCATTCAGGCAATCAAGAACAGTGGTCCGGAGATAAAGGAAGAAAATAAGGTGAGCCCTATGCCTGCTCCAGTGTGCTGCCTTGCAGAAGCGTCTGGGTGTAGGCAGAGCCTGGCTGACCCCTGAGTTAAGGAGATAAAGCTGAGTGCACGTGGACCGGCGTGGCTCGAGCTTGCGGGACAGAAGCACAGAGAGGAGACTGTTGCACAGAGCAATCTGGAACTCGGCAGAGGGTCCTACTCCAGTACTCGGCAGAATAGGTGATCAGTGCGTCTGTGGGAGGAAGTTACCTCCAGGGAAGGATCACCCGAAAGAAGAGAGGAAAGGGTGCTCAGTGCTGGCCCTCTGGCGGGCACACGCCATGAAGCCCACTCCACCCCATCGCAAACGCGACTGCTCACTGACGACAAGCAGGATACAGCACTGTCACCCTGCCATGCGGGTGCTGAGCAGCCAGCCAAGTTCGCCACTTCACAGGTTCATGAATTTCATATATCTGCCTCCCAGGCAGATTATGAATGTCTACATACAGGTCGCAGGGTTTACGTGTGTTGTGAATCATCAAAATCACGGATCCTGAATCCTCAAATGCCACGACTCTGCTGAATAAAATGTCCCCGTGACAAGGTAAGTGTCCAATCCTCTGGTTCTTGCATCTCCATTGAGCAGACATGTCAATCACCAGGGTTCATAACGATACTTGTTATACAGTGTCTAAAGCAGCACAGAGACGGGTCCGTTTTACCTTGCAGTTCCCACACTGCCTAAGAGAAACCGCACGTAAGAGAAAGTCAATGTTTGTCAAAGGCTGTACTCGTTAAAGACAGATAAAAAACAGAGGTTTGTAACACCGAAACTCATTCACCACACAAATAAAATCAATCCAAATGGTACTGCACGTCTAACATGGACCAAACACATTCACGTGTGATGATGCCTCATTGATTCCTGCGGGCTGAGGGAAGGCAGCTGAGTTCCTAAGGTCATAGGGACCCTGAGCTGTAGAACCAGATGCAAATCCTGGTGGCAACAACTCCAAAATCGGGGTTGCCTCTCCAAGAATTCGTTTGGGAAGAACACTCAAAGAAGAGAAACTGGAAGTTAGGGCTGGCAGGCAGAGGGGGCTCTATGTCTAGTAACCCACGCTGATGAGAGGCCAAAGGACAAGACCGCTCTGTCCTCTAAGTCCTGGGTCTCCAGGGCTGCCATATGCCGAGTCGCCAAGTGGTTCTGAAAACAGAAGTGACATCTGACAATGACAGTTGTAAATGACACCTGGCTACGAGCATCACATGAATGATGGGGCAAGGACAGTGTGTCCTTGGAGCCCTTTCCCATGAGAGCCTCCCCTCACACCCTTGGATGGGGCATACTCTACACTTCTGGCATTCTCATGAAATGCTTTCTTAAACCCCACCCTCAGCTACGCTGGTCCCACTGCTGATCAGCGGCTGATACCAAAACACAGGCTTTAGCTCATTCCTCCCAAGCCCTGAGGTGGGGGTCTCAGAAGCATCAGTAACCCTGGAGTCCCCATGTGAGGAGTGGGAATGGGCTAGAACCTTCCTAGTGGTCAGGAAATGACCCCCTGGTGCCAGACGCCTAGTCCCGAGAAGCAAAGCCACACTGCGTCGAATAGACCGGGAACCTGTGTGACTGCTTTTGAATTACGGCATATAAAATAAGCCTCTACAATCAAAGGGATGGCAAGCTGAAAATACTTTAGGAAGTAACATTGATTTTATTTTTAAAAGGAATTTTAAAACTGGATTTAAATATGCACATTTATCTCATTTAAAATATGCTTGTGACAGATGTAGGTAAAGCAGCTGAGGGAAAAAAAGGAGAATTTATAGTGTATCCAGGGCTTTCAAAGCATCTCAGGGGCTTCACTGACACATAAAAAAAATGGGGGGGGGAGGCTTCAAACCACAAAACAGGAACAATATGAATCAAAGGCAGAGGAAAATGAACAAACAGGATTAGGCTAGTTCTTTATTCCCTGGGAATATTTTTAGTTCCACCCTTGTTCTCAGAGTTTACTGGGTGTCATTGTGATCCTGTGCACTGTTCTGCAGGAACACTGGGACTGTTCTGTTTCGGTACAGTTTGCTGGGAGGAGCTGTCACTACCACGTGCATTTAGCAGAATGCTCCCTGTTGTTGACTGCACCGAGCTGAACGCCTCAGCCTCTCGACACTCCACGACCGACTCCAGCCCATTCCTCCAGCTTTGTTCCCACAACCCCCCTGCCTGGAACACCTTTCACCCACCTCTACATGTCCAAATCCTTCCCATCCCTCAAGACCCAGATCAATAGCCAACTACCCACCCCCAGAAAATCTTTTGTATTTCCCAACACAGAGGATGATTCCCCACCCCCTGCCTTCCTTTTCATTTCCACAGCATTTTATCCACACCCTCTGTCTTACAGTGCCCATTTGGGCTTACATAACAGTTACAAGGGCACATCCCACTTCCCCTACTGTACCTGTTGCGCCTCCCACTGGCCTCCCTCCCATTCTCCACCTCCATGGGAAGGTAATTGGTCAACCCGCAGTGAGGAAGAATTTCGTTCGTGCAAACTCGCCCATCGCTGCTCTGCAGGAGGGCCGGGGCCTGCGCTGTTGGCTGCACATCACTCACTCCGAAGCCCTTGGTAAGGAAACAACCAGCGCACCTTCCTCCTCCCAGAATGAGACGGAGAAGTAAGAAACTTCACCCCAGAGGTTTCCAGAAGCCTTGAATTATCTAGGAAAGAACTTGTCACACAAAAGGTGTTAATAAAAAGTCAATGGGCAAATGGAAGTTTTAGTGCCTCCAAGAATCTTTGCCGCAGAGAAAGATACAGTCAGTGTGCACAGAACCCTTCAGTGTCAGGGAAGGAATGGTCATGGGGTGGGGCCAATGGCAGGGACTTTGCTGGTGGGGGAAATGAGGGAATACTGTGGACCTAGCATTGCCACCAAGAGTACCCGCCTGAGTGCAAGGTTGCGACCCAATGTTAGAACAGCATCAAGCTACATTTACTATTCTGGGTTGACAGTCTCTCCCAACAAGTCCCCATTTACATTCAGGAAATGTTTCATGAATCCTGTTTAAATAAAATCCTTATAAAATCTCAGGACTGAAAAAGACCTTCAAGCTCATCAGCTCTGGGAGCCCAGTCTATGTCTGAGAAGCCTGGACAACATCCCTGTCAGTGGCCCTCCCTCCTTTGCCAGGGCACCCATCTCCCGTGGTGGGCACAATTCTAAAAATAACTCCTGGGTGCTATAACATTACTCTCTCAACCCTGTGAATAGGACTCCCGTGATTGTGCCAGGTTATACACAGCACAGCTGACCTTTAAGAAAAGAAGACTGAATGGGTGGATCTAGTATAATCACATGAGGCCTTAGAAGCAGAGAACTTCCTCCAGCTGGTGGCAGGAGGAGGAGTCACAGAGATTGAAAGCAGGAAAAGATTTAACACTCCACTGGTGGCTTTGAAAATGAAGGGAACAAGGTTGTTCTTCAGAAGCTAAGAACAACCTCTGGCTGATCACCAGCAAGGACTGACAGTCGCAGTCCTACAACCTTACCAAACTGAATTCTGCCAACAACCTAAATGCACCTAGAAACAGATGCTTCCCCAGACTCTCCAGCTAAGAGCCCAGGCCAGGCAACCTCTTGATTTCTGGCCATATCAGACCCTAAGCAGACGAACCTACTAAGTAAGCCTGCCTGGCCTTCTGACCAACAGAACTGAGATTATGAAAAGATATTGCATTAAGCTGCTAAATTTCTGGTAATTTGTGGGAGGCTGGCAGCAGTAGAAAATTAATGTACCTCCAGTGACATGAAGCCACTCTCTCTAGGGGCAGCCTCTTCTGTCTTTGGAGAGCTCTGGTTAGTAGAAAGTTCTTTCTTCAGTCAACAGATTCTTCCTCCTGTAACACTTAGATCACTTAGAGTGAATTCAATCCTTCTTCTACATGATAGTCCTTCAAAAACTAAAGATGGTGCCCTGGCTGGTGTAGCTCAAAGGATTCAGTACCTGCCTGTGAACCAAAGTGTCACTAGTTCAATTCCCAGTCAGGACACATGCCTGGGTTGCAGTCCAGGTCCCTGGAAGGTGTGTGGGGGGCAGCGGGTGGCTTGTGAGAGGCAGCCACACATTGATGTTTCTCTCCCTCTCTATTTCTCCTTCCCCCCTTCCCTCTCTGTAAAAATAAGTAAATGGAGTCTTTTAAAAAATCTAAAAATGATTTTCATGTCACATCCTTAGTCTCTTAAAGCCTTCTTTAAAATGCCTGGCTTTGAGAGCCATCCTGTTCATCATCCTAGGAGCACGGCCTCATCTATCCAGGCGGCCAATAAAGTGAGGCACTCGCAAGGGATCCTGGGTCAATGCACCAGTCGCTGGCACTGTACCCCCATCTGTGTGCCTTAGGCTGGCACCCCCACCTCTCTCTGGCTAGAGGCCTGGATCCAATGTCCACAAGGAATTGATGCTGCAAGACGGATTACCTTCTAGCTTCCAGAGAGAAACTGCCTTGAGGTCTCTGGGCCAGACATTGTTCTGCCATGACTGGTAGGGGGAAAATGATCCAAAAGAAATCTGATTTTTCAGTTCCAGGCTCCTACTTGGCAGCCGCCAAAACGTACGCATGGTTTATGAAGTTTATGAGGACACATCTTCTGACAAGGATGGAGTAACTGGTACTGGACTAGCCCTCCCACTGTTAGCAACTATAAAACTGGAAGACAGATCATATTCGGCAATATTTTTTAAGGTGCTGAACAACAGACATCGCTGCACTGTGATCCTTGAAAGAAGGAAAGCCAGGAGGTATTCCAGGCAGAGCTACGGCCCCCAAGGGGCAGATCTGGATGCAGCAGCAGTAACTGATGCGGGAACACAGATGTGCCCCCCCGTGGCCCAGCATCCTGCTTGGAGGCACTTTCCAGACCGCAGTGCGGGAAGATGAAACAGCGCTGTCCGGCTGAGCAGAGGAGGCCGCGATCAGAATGTGGGGCTGATGGGTTGGCCAGAATTCACAGACCAGGACACTGCAGAGGAGGCAGCAGCACAGACAAGGAGCTCCATCAGTCTGCGTTAGAAGCCCCCTTAAGTGTTTGGCTGAATACTGAGCTGGGCGGGCATGCGGAGGGCAAGACTCCACAGGTTTACTGAGAATAGTTCTGAGAGATGCAGGAGCGCCTGTGCACTGGCATAGACAGAGCTTGCTGAACATTCCAGGCATTCACTGGGGTTCAAGGGAGTCCTTACCTTGGGAAGAGAACTACTCTATCTCTAGAGCTGGATCTACTCTGGACCCACCGGTTGTGGATTAAATGGTGTTCCCCCCAAAATACGACTATGTCCTAACTGCTAGAACCTACGACTGTGACCTTATTTGGAAAAGAGTTTTTGCAAACATGACTGGGCTTAAGTTCTTAGAAGAGACTGCAGAGAAGACATGGAAATGGAGAAGATGGAGACTGGAGCTGTGCGCCCACAAGCCAAGGGACACCTGGAGCTGCCAGACGCTGGAAGAAGCAAGGAAGGATCCTCTTCTAGAGACTTCCAAGGGAGTGCAGCCCTGCCAACGGCTTGACTTCAGACTTCTGGCCCCCAGAGTTGTGGGAGTACAAATTTCAGTTGTTTTCAGTCACTAAGTCTATTGTAGTTTGGTAAAGCGGCCCTAGGAAACTAATATTTCACCCTAACAAAACCGAAAGCCAGACATTAAGAGGGTCAAGGCGGCTCACTAGTAAATATGCCACATGAAATTGAATAGTCTATTTTTTTATAAAGATTTTCTTTATATACACTTTAGAGAGGGGTAGGGAGGTAGAAAGAGAGGGAGAGAAACATCATGTGTGGTTGCTTCTCGCACGCCCCCTACTTGGGACCTGGCCTGCAACCCAGGCATGTGTCGTGACTGGGAATCAAACCAGTGACCCTTTGGTTCACAGGCCGGCACTCAATCCACTGAGCCATGCCAGCCAGGGCTGAATAGTCTTTTTAAAAAGATAATAATATCTAGATTTGCAACCATTTAATAGTCACCGTGTCTAGCATACAATAAAAAAGAATTAGATATGCAAAGAAGCAAGAAAATGTTACTAAGTGGAAGGAGGAGGGGGGGGAGGAGGGAAGAGAGAGAGACAGAGAGAGGGGGAAGGGAAGGGGAGGGAAGGGAAGGAAGGAGAAAGAAAGTCAGGAGGGAGGAAAGAAATAAAGAAGGGAGGGAGGGAAGGAGGGAGACCTAGAAATGAAAGACATATCAGACTTTGCAGACAAGACTTCAAAACAGTGATTTTAAATGTTTAAGGAATTAAAGAAAAAGATACATACAGTTATTAAACAAATAATCTCAGCAGAGAAAGTAATAATAGAGAACCCAGTGGGAATTCTATAACTAAAAAATACAGTATCTGTAATGAGCTTTATAAGCCTGAATTTCACAAACTTGAGCTCATGTAAGAGGCAGCATGGCATGTTGCAAGTATCATGAGACCTGGCGTTCAAGTTCTAGCTTCATGAACCACTGGCCATGGAATTTGGGGCAAGTCACCACGGTAGGCAAACTATGTCTTTTCTGACCCAAACAGCATCCCTCTCCCCCACTCCTTTACCCCAGCTGTGCATACTGGCCCACCACGAGTAAGGGTTCAAATGAGAGTAGCCATCTTTTTAGAAGTCCCACATTCCACACCACAGTCCCTGGTCTGAAGATCCGTAGCACCTGGCCCAAGTGGGGACAATTAGTGTCCTCCCCTCAGAATTTTTAAATAGAGTAGGAGAACAAGGTTGAGTTTCTTTCCATCCGAGAGTCCCCTCTGTCTAATTAGGGGATAATTAGATCATCTCCTCTCAGGAACCCTGTCTGACTCTACTCTGATTTTTCAACAGGCATATTTTTTAAGTTGACCTACTTGTCCTTTGTCAAAAACATGAAGTTGCAAAGTTTGAACAAGTCTTGGTATAAGTGTCCTTATGTCCCCTCTCCTTGCCGCTGGGGATAGGAAAGCACTCAAAGAAAAAGTGGTTCTCTTCCATTGTCTCCTGCCATTCTTCTACCAGGCTCAGCTCACTCCCACTCATGATTCCCCCAAAGGTCCAATTCCTCATGCCTCTGGGTCATTGCTTCTACTACTCCTCCCACGCAAGTCCTTTCCCTTTCTTCTCCTCTGATCAAAATTCAGTCTACTCCTTTAACACTGAGCCTAGAAATGATCTTTTCTGTGAACACTTTCCTGGTCCTTCCAAGGTGGGATGATTCTTGTCTTCCTCTCTCAGACCTATAGAATTCCGTAAACCTCTTACAGGGCACATATCACCGCATGCCTTGCATGAACGCTCATTCTGTTCTCCTTGGAGGTAGTCAACGGGCAAGAACTGTGTCTTTATTCATCTTCAAAACCTTCACTGATCCTGTCCAGAGAAGCTTTGCATGTATCATGATTAATCAATATTTATCGAATTCAATCAAATTTTACATTAGAAGAGACTAATCTCAAAGAATTTTTTCTGTGCACATATTAGAACCATAAAGAAAGGTTAAAAGAACTGGCATTGCTTTTCTAGGTAGAAAGAATAAAATCAGTACAGTGCTGGCTTTGGGTGTAGCTGGCACATAGTAGGTAGACAATGAACATGTGTTAAATTGAATGGCATGACCAGGATAACAGCTAGTAATCAGAAGAATCGAGTCTCTGGATGCTCGCTCTTTCTATTACATACACTCCCTCCTGTGTATGCCTTTGCCTTTCATGCCGTGGAAGCACAGGCTTTTTGACACTGCACTTCAGAGACGCTCCCTCCAGCCCCCTCCCCCTTCCCCCTGTTCCAGTCCCAATATAACACCTGGAACCTTTATGAAAAGCCTCCTCTTTATCTCACTTCTTACACAACCTAGGGGTACACGGTGGGGATTCATTGTAGAACTTGAATAGGAGGTGCGAGAGCGTGGAGGTGCAGGGAGAGCTATTTTCTGCCCAGTTCCATCAGTCACGGCCAAGGTTGGGGGAGGAAGCGTTCATGTTCATTTTCGTGAGTCACTGTTTATCTGCCTATAAATTTAGTAATGAAATGCTTATGCCACAGGGATGTGAAGAAATTTCATTTTTGCTTATAAAATCCTCGGGGCATGTTTGGATACAAAGTGCAATAACATTATGAAATACTGCCCTGGTATTGCCATCTCCTGGCCTGGAACTCATTTCTGTATTTTGAGATGCAAAGAAGACTTATGGGAAAGATAAGGAGATAGCTTTGTTCAAGTGTTGAAATGAGGCTTTCCTTTCAACAGCCATTGTTTGCTAGTGTGCTGTTGCTTGGGACTGAGAAAGCATCTTTGTCGGTAGCTCTAGAAACTATTCATTGGTGGTCAGGGTGATACTTCAGTAGGAGCAAAAACAGCTACAATTTATTAAGCATCACGTTCTACCATCATTACCTTAAACACTCACAATGACTTTGCAGCCTGGGTGTTGTTAATACTTTATAGATAAGGAAATTGTGGTTCAGAGAGGTTGAGCAGTTTCCTCCAATCACACAGCAAGTAGCGGCAGGATCTTCACAACTAGATCCTTATGACTCCAAAAGTACTTGATTTCTCCACAACTAGTCTGTATAAGACCAAGTAACATAGATTCCTAGCCTACTCTTCACAATCTGATTTCTCATTCCTATCCCTGGAAACATCTGGCAACTCCTCACTGTTTTTAAATTTTAAAACAGAGCTTACAGTTACATACAAATGGGAAAGGATGCTCCAAGCACTTGGTATATATGGAGCCATTCCTGGCTTAGGCCTATGTGCTTTGGGGGAAAGTGAGGTCTGTAATTTTAACACAAAGAGACCACCTTAGGAGCTCAGTGTGGGTGGGTCTCCCTTATCTATATCTAAACATATAAAACTCTGCAAGAAATGGTATCATCCTTCCTCTTGTCCCTTTTAAAACCCTGCTAAATAAGACTAACGGTGCAAAAAGGCTATACACCCTACAAGGAAAACTGACTAGGAAAGGAGGTCCCAACGTATAAAACACTGGAAATAACCAGAGGCACAAAGCAGACGAAGGAGTGATGCTGCCCGGGGAAGAGCAGAGGAAGCCAGCCACACTGCCGAAAATAACGCTGAGACAGTCAGCAGTGCAAGAACAGGGGCCGAGCAGGCAGGAGGCTCGCAGGTGTGAGCCTAGAGACAGACCTGTGGGAGGAAGACTCCTCCTGGTCAGGCCCCACCCAGGTGCCTCATCTTTACATCCAGGCGAAAACCACTGCACCCCACACAACCCCCATGAGGTGGGTTGAATCTGTTTTCTGGATAGACTCCAACCTTGGGGATGACAGGCAGAGTGAAGTCCAGGAGGAAGCTCAAGGCAAGCAAGCAGAGGCTGCACCACCCAGAGCCTTGTCCTTCCCTGTTCCGGACACTCCCACTGCCTGGCCTGTTTCCACCCCCGAGCACAGGGAGCCTGCGGGCCAGAAACCGAGGGCTCAGAGACAGACTTACAAGTACTGCTGTGTGGGGCAGGGGCTTCCCAACGAAAGGGACGAGAATGCCAAACCATCTACCAGGAGGCCTGGCAGAAGGAGCTATGCCCACTCAGAGGCCCAGATTGCATTTGCAGTCATTAACCCTTACTTACTTTATTCTTAATTGTGAGGGGCGGGGGGGTGAAAGTCACTAAATATGTGAAAATAGCCTCTAACGTTAAAGGTGGGGACCAATATGAGATAGTAGACACTGGAAAGACATGGAAGCAGCCAGAAATTAAATGTATTTTTTAAAATATGATTAATATCTTCAGAAATATGAAAAAGGTAGCACATCCTATGGACAAGAACAAGGTGCAATAGAAAGGTAAAACTGAACAATCAAGAAACATGCTTCTTGAAATTTAATATTGGATAGGCAAAAAATTTTAATTCAATAAAAGTGTTAAAAGACAAATTTAGGGAAATATTCTCGAGAGTCAATATAAAAGAAAAAGAAGAAAGAAAGAAAATTAGATAATCAATCCAAGACATAATTTAAGACATATAACGCCTAATCTAAGTGAAAGAGAAAGAAAACAAAAAGAAAAGAATTTATCAAGGAAATCATGCAGGATGTGTTCCCTAAAATAAAGCATACAAGTCTCCAAATTGAAAGCCCCCCCAACCCCAGGCACCCAGGACAAAGAATGAAAATCCGGGAGATTTTATCAATGAAGAATATAATCAATGAAGAAAAGATAAACACATTAGGATTATTTTGCAGAGGAACAAAAACACTGAGTAAGAGAATTAATGTCTGTCAAGTTCTGTCCGTAGAGAATGATGCTGGACTCTCCATCTTAAGGAAGGGGCATCAGAAACCATTTAGGTTTGTGATGAGAAAGACTTTATGCTTGGGAAGGAAATTAGACACTGAAGGAGGCACTGAAAGTCCTTTCTCAGGAACTTTCTAAAACGAATTCAGTCCCCTGGCTTAGGATGACTTCCAGCGCTCCCAGAAACACAGCAGTGACCCACTATGACCCCGGCTGGCATCCGAATCAAGGCTTCACTGAATTTAAACATTTCAAAACTGTCCTCGGCTCTTTAGGAGGCAGACCTATCAAGCCTGACAAGCTAATGTCAGCCACTCAGCGCCATCTGCCCAAGCCCCCTCCCACATGCCTGGTTTTCTCTCCCTGGCCATCTTGTCTCCCAGTTTATCTCTAAACTCCACATCTACCTTGGATCCCTGCCTCCCGCTCTTCCTAGATTAGCTCTGCTCACACCCCGCTCTGGGCAGGATACACTGGCACTTCCCCATGGCTTACCACGCCCTCCAGGGCCAGGCCTCTGCACTCCAGCCCACAGACTGGACCGTCAGAAGGCGGAATAAGGAGAATGTTCGAGTCAATGATAAAACAAGTGGGCGCATCAAGGGTGTATGTTTTCTGGGCACCACTGGCTGACTCGGAAGTAAGTGGGCTGAAGGAGAACCAGAAAGGCCCTGTAAGAAAACCTTTTTAGAAGCAGAGTACGTCTCTGAGAACAGTACGTGGAGCAGGGGACTAGAAGCCAGCCCTCTGCTGTCTCTAGGCCAGCACCAACTCTGTCTTGCTCCCTATACTTTTCTCCACACTCCCCACCCCAGCCCCATCCCTTACCCCCAGGAGAACTGATGGCATCACCAAATTGGTCAGTTTCCGTTCAGAATACCGATCAGTCGTGGGCACCAGGCAAAGGCCATGCGCATGGATATGGACTAGTCTTTTCCGGCCTCCGTCCCAGCTGGAGGAGTGAGACACACAGGTTGTGACATGAGTCCTAGCAGGGGATGGGGGGGGGGGGTGGAGTCGGGGGGCGGACTTTACAAACAGGCCACCCATGAGCTGGGGGGCCCTATGATAGTAGGGATATGTCATCTCTGGGGACTCAGGATGATGGGAGAAATTCATGAAATTATTGTAAATTAAGGTATAAGAGGGAAATCAAAAAGCCCTATGTCTGGAATATTATAGTTCAAATAATCGGCTTTGTTAGCGACTAAGGCAAAGCTTTGAAGGCCTCAGGTTTAGTATACTTTCAGAAAACTCTTGTTTGGAACTTAAGAAGCAGGAGAAACAGATGTGGTTTTGAAAACAGATTTTGGTCCTATAATCAAAAGAAGAGAAGAAAGAAAAAGGAAAGATGAGATATTCTCGTCGAGGAAACACCGTCAGGCCCGTAGGTGATAAAGAAAAAGTGAAGCCAACTTTGAGAGCAGGTCAAACCTTTGAGGCACCCTCGGGCCGGCCTGGAGAAAAGAAGGGTAAGGAGAGAAACAGAGTGCTCGGAAGGTGCGCTACCACTGCAAAGTAGAGGTGACGTGACGGAAAAGACAGCCTCTGGTGACTTTCCTGCAGGATGAGAAAAACGAAATCTGTTCCACTGAAAGGTGCAGACGAGGCAAGGCTCTGGAGGAGGGCGCAGTGCAAGCTCATACTGCTTCTCGCTGGGCCCCTGAGAGTTTGGAGTACGGAAACAATTACAGTTTCCATTCAGATTCACAAATCTATGGAGGACAGGAGTCTTTTCTAATTACAGTTCCAAGAGGACTTAGAACGGTAATCTGTTGGTTTACATGTCAAGAGGCTGGTAGGGCATCTAATGAAGACATTCAGTGACTGTTCGCTACATAAATACCTTTTCTATGATGAACTTCTGAATCCTCCAGACCAGCATGTGCCACCTTTTTCATCTCCTGGCACACATAAGCGAATTACTAAAACTCTGCAGCGTACCAAAAAATATACTTTTTGCCAATCTCACAAAAAATTAGGTGTCATTTTGATTCACTTACACCAGACAGCGATTGTTGTGTTAGCTGTCACCGTTTTTGAATTTGACGGTGGAGGGCAGAAGAGGTCGGTGGCCCTGACTGAAATGGGCAAGGACTGCATGTGTTAAAAATGCTTGCGGCACATCCGTTGAAAATGGCTGGTCTGTACATTCATTTGAAACCGCTAGAATACAAAAACTCCAATGCAGTTAAGAATTGTGTTATTAATTCCAATGCAGTGTGTGGAAATTACTGTGTTCACATATCATACAGCAGGGCACACTTAGAAATCTCAAGACAACTGGTGATCTGCAAACGGATTCTGACATTCGCCACACAATTGTGCCTGATAGTCTCTGGCTGGATAAGAGGGAAACCACAGCCACGGCCACATGAGTAGCTGAAATAATTAAAGATCGTTTTACACACCATACATTTGGGTAGAATTTATATGTGAATGTTAATCACTTTATTAACAAGATACTGTTTTGAGTGCATGCTTTAGCTAGGAGTTGGCTTACAAATAAATATCCCTTAGCAGAATAAATTTCCTAATTTTCAGAGGTTTAAATTTCTCACAGGTATATCTTGGGGCAGCATAATTGGGGGAAAATAAGCCATTTTCAACTCCCTAACTAAGAAGATATGGGTGGAAATGTTCCATTATAACTCCCATACTAATATCTCCTGCCAACATATAGGCTGCCCCATTAAATCCGCAATGGTTCACAGAGAGAATACATTTAACATCACCAAATAGAATGTTGTTTAAAATTAATTTAACACATTCAGCCCTCCTACCCTGAGGATACACTGTATAAACTCTGGCTTGCACTGTGATACCTTCCACCAATGGAAAGAAAAGACGTTTTTCATACATAACACATTCCATTAGTCTCTTCCCTTCTCCATTATTTCCTGACTTTTAAAAAGAACATAACAGAAATATTTTATACCAAGACTTTTCTTATATTTCACAGTAATAGTTTGCATTCAGTTTTGAAGAACTTGATAATAACCTTCTTCATGTGCAGGAAATATAGCATCACCTGTAACTTCAAGTTTATTTTTTGGAACTTGGCAATAGTTCCAGTGTTTAGATAATCAAGAATTCTTCCTCTGTGGCAATCTGTAGGAAAACAATGGCTGTTCTAGCACTAGGAAAACCAAATATGAAATTTGCTTAGTAAAATGAGAATCTTCCATTTATAAGCACACACACCAGTGTGCTTTAGAAATAGCATCATTTAATCATATGGGAGCCCTCACATTCCATCGGATAACACTTCCTAGGCTTTAGGTGATTGATTTCTTTCTTTTTTTAATTCTAAATTCTGAAGACCCTAAAATAAATGCAGAAAAGACTTTTAGAAGGCCATTAGTGCATCTCCTTTTCTCCTGGAAAGACAATGTCCTAATTATTCTCTATATTGAGAGAGACAGATTTAAAATTAGTGTAACCTGATTTCACATCATCGGTCAACTATTTTTTTAATCCTAGCAAATTCAGATTGAAAATAATAATAACCTGGCCCATGAAGTGTCATATCCTTCAAAAGAGCATGTGCATTTTAAATAAAACAAAACTAGACAAGCGGGAATATTCCAATTCCTTAGTTAGAACAAATTTACTTGACAAATACCAATTGGGCAGCTGCCTAATGAGCGCCTGAATTTCCTTAAGATCAAAGTGCTGATTTCAACCAACAGCATCTATACTCACAAAATAGGGTGTCTGATTCTCTCAGCAAGTTCCATAAGATACTAGACTTTCTTCTTTTTATTAAAAATATTATTTTACTTTGCTGGGCTGAACTACTAGATTGAGTGGCATTTAAGTGTTGCCTAATACACAGTGTGGCTTGATAATGACAGAATTTCTTTTTTGACAAATACATACATGGATATCATAAGATCACAGACTAGAATTGGAAAGTACCTTAGATATTATATTCATATCTTTTGGGAAGATTGATATCCAGATAAACATTTCAAGATAAGTTTATTGAGGTACAATTCTTTGTTAAAACATCAAGTGGAGGAGGAAACACTAGTACTAATAGTTTTAACATAATTTTACTTGATAATTAATATAAGACAGGCTAATTATAAAAACTTGGAAAGCATGAAAGGAAAAAGCTATACTACCCATAATTTTACCACACAAAGAGATCCTTGTATGCCTAGAGCTAATAACAGAATTGACCCATATACCCAACAGTAGGGAAATGGGAATGTTTAAATACATTTTGGTGTATAAACACACACACACACCAGGTTAGTCTGGAAAAAGTCCAGCCATTGTGAATGTAACAAGAATAGTTTGCACATCGATGTAACCAGCAGCCAAGGAGCGTGGACTGGAATGCACGTGTGTGAACAATGACGACTTCACTATTCTAGTTGGTGGGGGCAGTAGACGCTGTTGAGTGAGCGTGTGTCATCACATTCAAAATGACCGAGCAAGCAGAGCAATGAATCTGCATCAAATTTTGCATTAAGCTTGAACATTCCTCTGTGGCAACTATTCAGATGATTCAAAGCCTGCAGTTATGGGCAAATGGTGATTGGCAGCTTCATCTCAACAATGTGCCAGCACATGCATCACATCTCATGCAGAGTTTTTTGGCAAAACATCAAATCACCCAGGTGATTTAGCCCGCTACAGCCCAGATTCGGCACCTTGCAACTTCTGGCTTTTCCCCAAACTAAAATCACGTTTGAAAAAGAAGAGATTTTAGACTGCTGATAAGATTCAGGAAAATATGACAGGGCAGCTATTGGTGATTGGGAGAACTGTGTGAGGTCCCAAAGTGCCTACTTTGAAGGGGACTTAAGTGTCATTGTCCTATGAACAATGTGCCTTGTATATTATATCTTCTTCAATAAATATCTTATATCTTCTTCAATAAATGTGTCTATTTCTCATATTATATGGCTGGATACCTTCTGGAAAAACCATATATATATATATAATCTGCTCTATTTTCTGTGCATTTATTACTGAGTTTATATCTTACTCCAGTATTTGAACTCTGATGAACTCTGAGGTTGGTTTCCTACCTCCTCTCTCTTTACCCTCCTACTGGCCTCCCTCCCATTTTCAATTCCCATGAGAATGTAATTGCTCAATCCACAGGGGAAAATAGCTGTGCTTGTCTGGACTTGCCCACCATGTCTCTGAAGAACGACTCAGGCCTGAGGTGTGGGCGCACATCGCCACCCTGCAAACCCTGGTGGGAAAACAAACACATCTCCCTCCTCAACAGTGAAGAAAAAAATAAACAAGACACTTTACCCCAGAGGTTTCACCAATTCTTCTCTCAATTTTGTCCCCATATCACTTAATGTGCTGGTATCACTGAGGCTTATGGCCATTTGTTAGAAAAGATCACATTTAATTAGAGGGATATTAGCTTTTCATCCAGGTAAGTCCATTAAAAATGTAAAACATAACGTAATCCAAATGCACCCATCTACCCAAAGTGCTGGGTCATGGACACACTAGTATCCATGGACACACACTGGGGGACAGCTTTGTCTTAATTAAAACACTTTTCAAAACGAGTTGATGATGTTTCCCTTTTAATTCAAGTAGGATCTATGAAAAAAAATGTAATTACTTTGAATCCCTCCCATATTAATGTCAATGACCACTAAGACTGTTAATAGAGGAAATTACAAAAATGTCAGGTGGCAGGGAGGATAGTCCCTTCGATAAGCAGTGCCAGGAAAACTGGATGGCCACACTGACAAGAATGAAACTGAATCACTATTTCACACCACACACAGAAATCAGCTCAAACTGGACTTAAGGCTTGAACTTAAAATCTAAAACTAGAAAACCCCTTAGAAGAAAACATAGGCCGTAAGCTACTTGACATTTTTTCTTAAGATTTGACACCAAAAGCAAAGGCAATGAAAACAGAAATAGACAAGTGGAACTATATCAAACAAAAAAGTTTCTGTACAGAAAAAAAGAAACCATCAACAAAATGAGAAGGCAACCTACAGAATGGGAGAAAATATCTGTGAACCATGTATCTGCTCAGGGGTTGGTATCCTAAATATACAAATAACTCCTACAACTCAACAGAAACAATTCTATTTAAAACGAGCAGAGGATCTGACTACATATGGGTTTGTTGTTGTTGTTTTTTTTCCCAAAGAAAGTCCCTGGCTGGCGTACCTCAGTGGATTGAGCGCAGGCTGCAAACCAAAGCATCGCAGGTTCGATTCCCAGTCAGGGCACATGCCTGGGTTGCAGGCCACAGCCCCCAGCAACCACACATTGATGTTTCTCTCTCTCTCTTTCTTCCTCCCTTCCCTCTCTAGAGATAAATAAATAACATCTTTAAAAAAAAAAACAAAAAAAAAAGCCATAACATGAGCCAGCAGGCACAAGAAGACACGCTCAGTGTCAATGATCATCAGGAAAATGCAACCAAACCACAGTGAGCTATCATCCCACCCACTTGAGAGCAGCAGGTATCAGGAAAACAAGGGAGGGCAGGTGTTAGGAGGATGGGACACGAAGGGACCCCTCGTGCACTGAGGGTGGGATGCAAATTGGTGCAGCCACTATGGAAAACAGGATGAAGGTTTCCCCAAACAATTAAACATAGAACTACCACATGAGCTGGCAATTCCACTTTTTGGCATTTATCCAAAGGAAATAACTATCTGGAAAGGATACCTGCACCCCGTGCAGCACTATTTTCAATAAGCAAGACTTGGAAACAACCTAAGTGTCCATCAATAAATGAATGGACAAGGAAAATGTGTGTGTGTAAGTGTGCGTGCCATTTGTGACAACGTGTATGGACAGTGAGGGCATTATGCTGAGAAAGACAAATACCATAGGATCTCAGCTATATATGAAAATCTTTTAAAAAAATTTTTAATAGAAAACTCACAGATACAGAGAATAGATTGGTGATTGCCAGAGGCAGAGGGTGGGGAGTGGGTACATGAGATTATGGGTAACATTTCTTTTTCTTTTATTCCCTATCTTCTGATTAATTTTAAATAATCCTTTTTCTCATTGTGTTTCTTAAATTGCTAAAACAGCAAGAATACTCAATTGAAAAATTCAGGCATAAAATGCATAAGAAAGTTTGCATCTTGGAAGGTTAAAATAAAATTAATAAATAACAACAATACTAATAGTAATAATAATATCTTACACTGAGAAACATAGTACTAACTGCAAAATATTATTTTTTGTTCCCCAAATCCTTATAGTCTTAAATCTGTAAAGCAGATTAAGTCATTTTATCACCTCTTTTATTCAGCATATTTAGCGAGCACATCTTGTATCACACCCTACGATGTACGTAGGGAATGTGAGGAAGTAAGACATGGTCCATGAGATGGAAGAGCTCACAGGCTGAAGAAATAGGCACCGGTGACAAGCAGAGGGATGGATGTGGGAGGGATTAAACCAGCCCCAGGGAAGCAGGGACAGCGGAGGCCAGTCTAGAACCCGGAGTGGGAGTCCAACAGCCGGAGAAGAGGACAGAAGAGTGTGTTCACCCGTCCACTTGAATGACACAGAGGAGGTAGCAGGACGGGCCCAGGACATGTGCGTGGGGGATGGAGCATAACAAAGAAGAATTAGATCAGAAGTCAAGTGACACCCAGCTCAAGTCTCAGGGCTGGGACTGGACCAACGACCTTGAACTTTCTCCACTGACCTCAGAAAAACATTACACTCAGAATTTAAACAAAAAGCCTGATCTAAATAATGATCCTGTCTCTGCTCTAGAAGGATCACTTGGCTGAGTCTGCTCCTCATGGGAAGAATGCATTCCTCTCAGGCTGCCGAGAACTAATGAGATGATGGATGTGATCTTAGCATCCTCCACGCACACCAGAGATGTGCAGAACCATTAAAGCTCTCTTTTCTTGTTTGGTAGGGAACCACACCCTTTCTTTCAAAAGCTGCATAGCCATGGTCCAGACCTGGAAGGAGGTGAAACTTCCCAGGTGATTCCAATGCACAGCCAAGTTAAAGCACTAGTGCTTGAGTACCTGGCTACCCAAAGTGTGGTCCAAGGACCAGCTGCATCAGTATCACTAAGGTGCGTAGTAGAGAAGCAGAATGCCAGGCCCCTCCCAGACCTGCTACGTGAGAATCTTCTAAACAAGCTGTTCACGTCAAGAGGCACCGGCACCATTCCAGCCAGATTCATTCAGTTAGCGAACATTCTGCACATTGGCTCTCACGACACAGAGACTAGTCCCAACCCAGTGCCTCCTTCAAGGGCTGGCTTTCCAGGAAGCAGGGTGCGCAAGGCAACAGGTTACTAAGAAAATGTACCTTTCTCTGAGAGGGTGGAGACAGTGAATCAAGATGAGGGAAGACATCCTGGAGGTGGGGAAGCAGCCATGGAACAGGCGGACACCACAGAGCTCGGTGTGGGCCACAGTACTCTGAAGAGGCAGCAGGCTTGCAGTTTGAAGGCAGGATGTTTAGGGAGGAGGTCCAGAGTGGTGACATAATGTGTGTGAAAAATGCTCTGTAAACTGTAAAGCATTATGCAAATGGACAAATTTACATTATTTCTCTAAGTCCTAGTGGGTCTTTCTCATAACAGAGTCTCCGGGGAATTGAACTGTTAACTATAGCTAGAGGAAATCATCAGATCAAGATGGATATTCAGCCATGTGCTGAAGTCCTTGCAAGCACAATGACAATAATTCCAGGCAGGGAAGCACCGTCTGACACTCAAGCTGTCCAACCAAGGTGATGGCACATCCTGCTTTGCCCAGGACAGTTTTAGTTCCACCTGCATGATTTTTATGATATCCCTACTCATTCTCATCAGTGTCCTGCTTTGGATGTTTAAAATACATGGCCATCCTGTGTTGGACTCAATAGTACTTTAAAAAAATAAATAAATGTGACTTATTCATTTTTCAGGAAATGGCCCAGGGCAGCTCCCAGCATGGACCATATCCAGGCTTGTGCAGAGTCAGCCCTGAATCCAGGGATTTTCTTTGCTTAGTGCCCAGACAATATGCATGTCCCACACCAGGGTCCTGAATCCCCCAGGCTTGAGTAAGGGGCTGCAAAGGCTTCTAGGTGAGCAACTGATCTGGCCACGGACTGGGGTAGGGGTGGGGGGGCTGTGTATGTGGAGGGAGGGGATGCCAACTGTGACAATGCACCAGTCCAGAAAAGCCTCAGCTTGTGCCCAGAATCTCAGTGCCGTTGCAGTCCCCTCCTCCTAGAGACCACAGCTGCCAATGTCAGCATGTGGCCAGTTCCATATTCATCTCCAAGATCAATTTCTGGGGGAGCCAATATGTTGCTCATGGAGCCATCCAAAAGGATAATTCTATAATGCTCACGCAAACCAGCTCCTGATTCCTGAACTGCCACCAAGCTCCCTGCACAGTTATCTCAGAGAAGGTGACCCGTGAAGGCCGTGAACCATGGACGGAGGACGTGCTACACACAAGGCACTTTGGGTCTTCACTCATGGCAGCCCTTTAAAGATTGGACCTGCTCCCTACTTACCCATGCGGAAACTGACACCGAGAAAGGCTAAATTGCCCGAGGTCACAATTTAGTGAATCGGAGACCTCCACTTTAAGTCAGATCCGCCCCATGCCTCTTCATGTACACCAGGCTGAGGATGAATCTTTCAAGTTCACGACATCAATAGGGGACAGAAGAGCAAAATCCGATGACTCACCTTTCATCTGGTGTTTTCATTCCCGTCCTGCTGTCCCCAATCTCTGTCTCTTTTGAAGACGATCTCTGGCCATTCTTCTCTCTTGGCATTTGGAGACAGTGCTTCTTTCTAGGATGACACCTGCCCTGAGGAAAATTATTCCATTCAGTTTTATCTGTCGTCTAATTAGTCCAAATAACTCTGTGTCACAATTCACCCTTTCAGAGTGCTGGCAAACTCTTCTAATTCAAGGCTGTCTAAAAATGTTCAAACTATTTTATCTTCAGTCCTTGTACTCAGCGTGTTTATTAAAAACCCAGTCACTGCCAGAAATAAAATGCAATCCAACTCAAACTCTCCTAAAACTGTTTTATCAATAGCCTGACCTTATAAAATATACTCCTGAACATCTGTTAAATCAACTGAAATAATCATATTTATTAAAACTATATTGTCACATAGAATTCAATTCAAACCACATCAGCGAATATCTGTTGAACACTAACCAGGTCCTATCCACCGTTTCAGAGGGTGGGAATACAAAAATGAATGAGACACACCCTGGTCCTCCCCAGAAACTACTCAGGGAGAGGAGACGAAACACTCAGAGAAGTAACTGCAGTTTAGGCCCTTTTGGAAAATCGGAACTGACTCTCACACAGTACATGAGCACTAAATGGTGTTTGTTTACCCACATTTTTCTTCGCCCGTGCTGAGCTCCCTAAGAACTGGCAACTTGTCCCAATTTTTCTTTTACATTTTCCAGGATCAGACTCCATGACTTGTTCACAATGTGTACTCAGTAAGTGTGTGTTTAACTCAATGGACTTGGCTTAAACTTGACATTGATGTTGCTAGAAAAAACTAGCAACATATGAGAGGTCACTATGAAAAGTGAACCTTGAAGGGTGGTGGGGGTCTGAGCTACTGAGAGGTTGTGAAAGGCTTATTCCCCACAGTGGGAACAGACAGATACGAGGTGAGGAGGTGGGGTGATATTTACTGCTAGAGTTCGTCCTGCAGAAGTTCTCTAAGACCCTCAACGTGCAACAGGCCTCTCCGGGCTAAAGCAGCGCCGGGGTCACAGAGCCAGGTGCCAGGATGGAGTTGGTGAGGGCCGAGTACAGGACTCACGGGAGGGAGGTCGGCTGCCCCTCCCAGAGCGCGGGTCTTGGACGGGGCTCATGCTGAAGCCAGCTGTTAACAATGAATCTTACTCTAGGAGTCAGACCATGGAGTCTGTAGACCTTAACTAAATGTTTCCATTGCTTTGGTTGTCACGTAGCAGGTTCGTCACTTACAGTCAAAGATTACAGAGTATGTTAGTCACGTCCTACAGGCTGCCTGCAAAGCAGGTTCCAGGGGAAAATGCCTAAAAGTATACTCTGCTCGAAATAACAGAAGAATGTAGCTACTTAAGGGGAAAATAGGACAGCTAAAACAATAGTAATGGTCACAAGACTTTAGTTTCTGCCTTTTGCTTTAAAGACCACATCACTGATGCCCCATTAGGAGACGTTTCACAGAATCTCGGTTCCCTGACCTGCTGTGACCACCAGACCACAGTGATGAAGACACCAGACAAGATGACGTCAGGAACTAGATTAACCAGACTTAATGAAAACCAGTGAAATTTACAGAAAGACTAAGCAATCAGCTTCACCCGTGACCCTTAACCCCTTACCCTCAATCCTGTCCTTAAAGACCTTTGATTAAAAACCATTGGGACATTTGGATTTCGAGTGCTAGCTAGCTGTTCTCCTGGCTTAGCACCCTGCTGATAAACTGCCTTACCATCTCCACTGCAAAACTGGGTGTCCGTGCTTGGCTCTGCTGTGGGTTGAGTAGGTGGACCCTGGTTCAGTAACAATGCTCCTCAATTCCCTTCTGACAAGCTTAGGAGTCCCAGCCTGCAAATAGCTGGATTGCCCCTTCCCCCACCTCACCCCCCACGTCTACTTGCCAGGTGTGCGGTACCCTTGCCTGCGGTTGTCGAGTCCAGGCGATGGCTACTCCTGGTGCTGTCTTGTCTTCCCCACCTGAGCCTGCTGCAGTCCCACCTGGACTCAGGACCCTGCCAGGAAAAAGGCTTCCTTTGTTTCTCTTAACCTGCCCTCTGCACAAGCTGAAGCCCCAAGCAACTGACATCATCTTTGGCATCAGGTAACCAACCTCTCAACAGGGAGCTGCTCCAGCCGAAGCTCATTTCCTGATGGGTTGCACCGGTGAGAAGCAAACCCCCATCCTCAGGGTCCAGGCCGGCTCAAATAATCACCTGGGGGGTTTGTCAAGACCAGATGGTTTCAGTTCCTACCCCCAGAGGCTCTGATTAAGTGGGGCAGGCGTGGGCTAGAGGAGTCTACATTTTGGACAAGCTCCCTGGAGATTCTGAGAAGCAGCCAGGTATGGAAGCCACCATTCCCGCCACAGCTTCACAGCTGTTCTGAGGACTTCGGCTGGATCAGAGACACCCAACCTGGTGGCAGCTCAGGATCCTACAACTTCATGCTGAGGAGCTCCCCAACCCTACCCCAACCTCCCCAGGACCATGGCCTCATTGCTCAGCAAATGCAGAACTTAGGCCCAGCCTGACCCAACATTAGCCTGGAGGCACCGTTTCCTGGCTTCCTGTTGCTCAGCTGCTCAGGACTGAGCTGCGCCTGCCATGGAACTCCACCCCTTCTGTGCACCCCTTTCCCACCACACAAGCACACATGGAGCGTCCACTCAGGGCTGGCCTACACCAAGACACCAGAAGTCCGCTCAGATTCATCTGACAGTGACATCCTCAACTACCTTCTTCTGAGGTTGAAAAAAGTTAACGTGTGTCAGTCACTGTCACAGAGCTTGGCACACAGTAGACTTCCATTAAGTGTCATGTGGATCTGAACCCAGACGAGACAGAAGAACCCCACCCCCTGCCATCCTGGGTCGCAGTGATGGCTAGTGTCAGGGGGCCACTGGTAATGCTACGGCCACTAACGTGGATGTCGATGGACTATGTGCCAGACACCATTCTATGCAATCAGACTTCTTTATGCATTAGCTTGGTTACTCCTAAGGACTGTCTCAGCTAAGAACTATTGTGATCCCAATTCACAGAGGAAGAACAGGAGGCTCAGAGGGTAAAGTGACTAATCCAGGGGCACTGAGCGAATGTGCAGTGGGGTCTGGACCTCAACACAAGACTGTCTCCACACCAGACTGCATGTGTCACCACCCCACACTGCTACCCTCCAAGGTCAAATCCCATCTGCAAGTCAGGGGACAGCTGCTCTTGTCTCGTCCACCTGCCCATGCCACAGTCCACGGGGAAATACTTCCGAAATAATTGCTCTGGGCTGTCAGAAGATTTTGTTGTTTCTTCAAGATGACAGCCACCCTCGGGTGCTGGGAACAACATTGGCAACTTTGAATTGACGGGGCTGAATTTAATATTGTGTGAAGGAGCAGTCTGCCAGGGACCCCAGAGCCCCTTCCACCTTCCACAGGGCAGAGAAGCAGATGCTGATGTTATAAGAAAATCACTCCTTAGATAAACCAAGTACAAAATGTTTCAAGGTCTCAGAAGGAAAGAGCTGCTACCACACTGTCACTGTTCTCTGCAGCAAAGTTGTGTGCAAAGTTAAGATCCCTCCCCTTCGTTCTAAGTAACCCGGAGGAGACACACTCAAATTTTCAGAAAGACTCTTATCCAAACAACAGGAAAATAACAACACAGGTTTTTTTTAAAGCATCTACTTGAACATATGAAATCCTATAATGTCACTTTTACACTTTTGTTTATAAAAATAATGCAATGTTAAATACGTTAATAAATTACAAGTTGCTTCTCGGGTCTCTAATCTGGGACAGGAACTTGCCCTTCAGCCAAACAAACTAGGTGAGAGTCCATTCAGTTCAAGCGAGCGCCAGCCCCTGAGCTTGGTCTCAGCCCGTGAAATGAATCAGAAGTCGCTGGCCTCACCTGGGCGTGCACACAGCAGACAGACACACACGTGTGCGAGAAACAGAGGAACGGCCTTCACTCGCTGCTCATGCGCACCCCTCTTCCTCCTTGTTTCTCCCACTCAGAAAGGCTCCTCTCTGAGTGATGGACCACTCTTTACACACTCTCTGTAATTGGCAAGCAGTAGGCCCATCCAGATTGTGGTAACCTCCAAATAAATAGCCTAACGCCAACCAGGTGGATTTCCTACTTTCATGCAGACACCTGGAAAAGAAAAGGAGCTCTGGCTGTATTTAGTCTCTTTCTTCTGACATGACACTACACTGGGTAAATTGCTTTCTTCTCCCTTTGACAGATAAGAGAGGCGGGGGGTGGGGCGTGGAGAGAGGTATATAATTAGTTAAGGGGCATGCCCAAGTTTGGAGATCTAGCAAGTAAAAGCTGGCACTTCCCCCAGGCTCTCTGCCAGCCCAGCCCTGGTCCTATTACTCTCACGGCCTGGGTGACGGAACCATCTCAAGGAACAAATGCTGCCGTGCAGGACCCTGTTCCAGGACCCTGACGCTCATAAGCCAGCACTTTGTCCTCCAGAGTGTCCTTGGGCAAGGCGGTCCGCTGCCTACATGAGCCAAGGAAAGAAAGGTGACAGATGAATGCAGCCAGTCACTGCGAGTGGAAGAGCAAACTAGCAAGCCAAGGAAAGCAGTAAAACCCGCATCAGGCTGCTGACTCTGGGACTCAGCTTCCCTCCCCAGCTCACAGTCCAGGCTTGCACACTGAGAGGAGCTGCTTTGTTTTCTTCTGGTGCATATATGAAACACACACACGCACACTCCAGTTGCTATGGGAACCATCCCTGAGAATTTCCTGTCTTTTAGTCAATTAAAATTTCACCCTCACATCTTCTTGAAGGGCAATACACTTTCATTCACAAGAGGACCGTGAGAAGGTCCTCTACTGGGGTTCATTTCAACCAGGTTGACTTTCTGCCAATCGGATCATCTCTCTCGAGACCCTCAGCCTGCTGGCAGTCATAGGAGCAGTCCTAATTAACGTTCAGACGAGCACACACCACGCTGAGGCTCTGGACCTCAGGGAGGGGGCAGAGGGGCCTTGGCGACCGCTGCACCCTGTGTCCACACGGCGGCCCTTGGTGAGTCACATAAAACCTTCCTACGCTCCTAACAGCCATCTGTGGCAACCACTGAAGGCCTGTTAGTTCAGGGCTGCAGGGATTCCACCTCTGTGATGACTCTCAGAAGGGCACCACTGAAGTTTACCCTCCCGCTCTCCGTGGAGAATGAGGCTTGCAAATGAGTCTTGTAAATACAATTGCTGAGGAGCCGTTCTTGTGAGGCAGCTGACTCTTTTGAAAGCACCTCCGAGGAGTCCATTTACAAACTTACCTGGTAATTGCCAAGTAAACAGCTATAAGGACTGCTCGAGCTGACGCACAGATGTGATCATTTAAAAATCATTTTATCTATTCATTAACTCATCGGGTTGGAAGCCAGAAGACCTAGGCTCATATCTCATCTCCAGCATTTACTGCCTGTGTGCTCCAGCAAATGACTTAAATCCCTCGAGCCACGAATTTCTCGTGCAGAAAACAGGGCTAATAATGCACATGGTGTGAACCAGTTAACGAAGTAAATGATAAATAAGAAATGGGAGAACTTTGCACATTGCAAAATGTGCGTGTGAGCTGGTTCTGTTACAGTTGTTAGTGCCCACGAGGCCACGTCTGTGCACAACTTCCTTGCCACTCTGGGAGCACAGGATGTCAGTTCTTTTATCTTCTTATAATTTGCATTGCTTTCCAAAACGTGTTCGGGGATCAAGCAGTGAGTGACTCATATTGGAGCCCATTTATACAAGGGCGGTGAGATGGGTGGGGGCAGGCACCGTGCCAGCTTCAGCAGACCTGGAAGCAGACCCTCCTCGACTCTCTAAGGCAGGACGTCTGCTGGCTCCAACCCAGTGTTCTCTGTGTCTGAGAGCAAAGCACTTGGGCTTCGTGGGAAAACCAAAAGCCGGTAACCCCAGGATTTACTCCTGGGTAATTCTAGACAGGTTAATACATAAAACTGCTCTTTCGGCCCTGCAACCAGGCATAAAAATGAGCCAGTGTCTTAAAGGAGACTCGGGATACCGCTTACCAGAGGGCAGGAAGAGAGGTTCTGCGAGGAGAGAGAGTGTACCAAAGCCTCTGGCACAGCGCCCATGGAGTAGTCGACTGCACGCATCCTTATGTACACCAAATCTGATTCTTTTTCTGGGGTTACGTCCTGCCTGCCTCCTTTGGGCTCAGCCGCTCTCAGGCAATGCACCCATAATGAATGTTACAAAGAAGTGTGAGGGAGCTGGTGATGAATCCTAACTAAATAGTGGTGAAGCATAATAAATAACCCACACTGCTAATTTCCTGTCACGTGAAAATGTCCTTCGAAGACAAAGTGTGCAAGACACTTGGAATGGCTTTGATTCCAATGACAATGGTGGCAGGTGCACTGAGAGTCCACTGTGTGCTAGACACATGTGGGCACCTGACAGTAATTTTGTCCCTTACACTCCAAAGGACCTGGTAAGGTAAGAAGTCTGTATCCATTTTAGAGGCCAAGTGACTGAGATTCCAAGGGTTAATGACATACCACACAGCTGGCCAAGGATGGGACAGCCTCTGAACCCAAGTGTGCACCTGGGCCCAGCACAGCCCGGTGCCCCCACCACTGGGGAGAAGAGGGCATCATCGTATGGGGCCATTGTCTCAAAGCTGCTCAAATAAGGTAGGTTGCGTAGCATCCTGGGAGCTTCCTGGGAAATGCAGTATCTCTGTGAGGAACACAGGCTGGCGGAAGAACCATTGAGCAATCTCTATGCTGCTGTAAGACCCACCCCCAAGAGCCATCTCCCACCAGGACGCCCACATACGCACTACCGAGACGCTGCGTGCTCCGCAGTCGTCTGCAGGACAGCTGCTGTCTCTGGTGCACCGTGCTAGACGTGCTAGGAGATTAAAAGGCATGATTACAACTCACTTCTTGGCATGGAGCTCAGAGTCCAACAGGAGGACATCTACATACTCGTAGCTACATTACAAATATAGTCACATTACAGTATAATAAAATATAACATGATATAAAATGTGACATAAAAATACAATGTTAAATCAAATCACAGTTCAAGTTAAATACATTACATACCCCACATTGTATAAAGTATTTAGAAATGCTCAAGCTCTCCAGAGCAGGGAGAAGTTCATGTCCACAGCAGAGGTCAAGATGGGCACTTGAGAGGCAAACCCTTCAGCTCTCAGGATGGGACTGCTGGTGAAGGAAGGAGAGGGTGCTCAGGCGCCTTTTGAATGATGGAGGGACATCTAGGTGATGAGGACGGTTTCCACCGCTGGGCTCTTTTACTCACGGGGTCTCACAGCCCATCCGCAGGGAGCGCTCGCCGCGTGCAGGTGTGGTTCTAGGTACTCTGCAAGGAGCAGCAAACAAAACCAGCAATGTCTTGTACTCACAACACTGAACTTTCCAATTCAGGGACGACAGGTAATAAAGTCTCTCTGGGTCGCCCCGTTATTCAATGCCACGAAGAAGGATCAACAGGGAAAAGGATGAGGCTCAAGGAGAGTTGTGCTACGTTGCCTGGACAGGCTGGGGAAGGTCTTCCTCTCTTCAAACACGAGGTATTCTTGTGGACGCTACAGTCTGATTATGCACACGGGTTTCTTGAGTGTGAGGGAGGAGCGGCCCGTGACCCCATCCCAGCCTGAGCCCTACTGAAAGATCTTTAAGCTTTTCTAACAGAACCAACGACTCCAGCCTCCCACAAGTCATTGCTACTTTGTCTTTCTTTTCTCTCTCTTTTTATTTTTTTTGATTTTTTTTTTTGACTTAGGTTATAACCAACCAGGGGCAAAGTACTTACATCAGGAGCCCTGCCTGGTTAAAAAGCAGGCCCTTGAATCATCTGAGAGTTTACATTTGTGACTGGATTGGTTTCATTAGAACGCTCCCCCACTCCTAAAAGAGAAACACCGGTGTCAGAACACCATCTTTGCTCTGGTGACTTGGGAAAGGAAAATCAACTTGAAAAGTCTCCAGTCATTTCCAGGCATCTGTTTTTTGAATGCCACAAAGAGTTGGGGTGTACTTTAAAATATTTTGAGGCCACTGAAATCTGTAACATTCAGGAGAGTGCCGAAGAGCCGAGGACTCACATGTGCGATCTCCAGGTATCTTCGCAAATTGGATTCCTGGCCTCTGGTCACTGATACATGTAGTCTCCTTCAAAGTACAAAACAGTTTCTTTACTTTCCATTTCACTTAGCACAGCGCTGGCTTTTGTATTACTTTTTATTTGTGTTTTTGATTGAATGCCAGATTTTCCAACTAAGTGATTTCTAAAACTGTGAGTATACAAACAATTTACAGTGTCTAGCAGCTTTTTAAAAGTGATAGTCACTGAGAGATAAGAAAAAGGTTTAGCTCACAAATCATCTTTTTGGCATTTTTATTAGATTTTCCCTAATTTTTAAACATATTTTAACATTTGCAATAAGAATTCTTGAACGTTTCCCCTAAATTAGCATTTGGTAATATGTTATTTGCCAAACTAAGTGAGGAGACACTGTTATATTTATTACTGTTATTACTTTAAAAATGTTTCTAGGGCTCCAGCAGTGAGTGATGAATGCCAGCCTTCAGCCGTGACATTTATATGGTGTTAATAAGACAGTCAGGATCTGGATTCTCCTGGAAAACTGAGCAGAACTGCCTGCCAGTAACCGAGGGGCCTTAACACCAAACCTGACAACAACTAAACATCGTTTTACTCATACTTGCTACAAACAACACTATGAATTTTGGCAACAAGCCTAAGTTTCTTAAGCTTATAAAAATAAACTCTTGAGAACTAAGGTTTTTAAGATTTAATTTGATTATGGTAAGAACAATTATCATGAGATCTACCCCCTCCGCCGATTTTTAAGGGTGCGGCACAGTACTGTCATCTCTGGGCACAATGGGGTACCCAGAGCTCTGGAACCTACTCATCTGGCAAACCTTTCCCCCTCCCCCCAGCCCCAGGCAACCACCACTCCATTCTTCACTTCCATGAACTTAACTGTTCTATATACTTCACACCTGAAAGGAGTATGATTCTTCATTTAGAAGAGTTGTTTATTTACTGACAACCTGGTGAGCATAATGCACGTCTGTCATTTCCTTCCATCCTCTAACAACTCTGGGAGGTGGGCATTGCTGCCATGGAGCTTAAATGACTGTCTGCCACCCCACCCCCCACCACGGCCAAAGGAGTGGCTGAGGGCTGCAGCCGAGGAAGGAAGATCTAACTCAAAAACAGAGTTTTAGTAATTCTGGCTGCAGCAGGAGAAGGTGTGTGGTTATTGTTCAGTTTCTTACATTCATTTGTATTTTCTCTCCTCATTGATGTTGTTCATGAGCCTCCACTTAGGATCTACTTAAAACATCATTAAACACTGTTCGGTCCTTCTTTGTCATCATTAAGGCAGACATTAAGCCAGTCAGGGATTCTCAGCCACCCAAGGGGGACCTTGGACACAACGCCAAGGCAGGCCGTGGGACCATTTATCATCGCACTTTGCTTTCTTCTAAGTACATTTGCAATACATGTGCTGATTTTCATCTTCATGAAATTTGAACTAATTTTAAAACTACATTATCGGGATTCACTAGGTGAGCCAATTAGTGACAGCCAGCCACCGAGGGCCACCACGGTCCTTCTCCCCACGTGCTGGGTAATTCCATCAGAAGCCAGCAGGGGATGCTGAGACTCATTCAGTCGCACGCTGTCTGAGAGGTAGGAAACCAATTCTAACAATGTTTCTGATTTTCTCCCTTAACATTCCTCCCACTTATTCCTAATTTCTGAACCCAAACATGTCGTCTAATTTCCCATCTTTTGCCATCCTGATTTTTCACCTTACGGGGTTTATCTCAAGGAGGTGAAGGTTTTTGTTCTTGTGAAGTCTTTTTTCTTATAAAAGCTTTTTCCCCCCCTTGTGAGCTATCCATTTTGCCAAAAATCAGCGGCAGACAGTATAAAAGGTCCCTGTTAATAGCTTGGGCCCTTACCCAGCGTTTCTGAGCTTCCAATTTAATCAGATTTTCTGGTGGCAAATTGTGATTCTTCTCTTTGGTGGAGAGGGCACTGAAGACAAACGTACCTCTTACCCAACACCAGATTTCAAGCATAATTCTCCCAGGGATGGTAATAAGGCCTGAAGAATATTAAGTAGCAAAATGTGGTGAAAATAAAAACAGCTTGGGTTTTGGGCATTCAATCCAAATTCAAGCCCCAGCCCTGTGACTTACCATACGCATGGCTGCAGTTAAGTTCCTTAAACTTTCCAAGTGTTTGTTGCCACCTCCATCAAATGCAGATAGTAATACCTGAGTTATAGATTTGCAAAATAATAAAATATTTTTTAAATGTCCAAGCCATAATAATAAGTTTTAAACAGTGTTATTAGGTCCCTCTGGCTCAGTAAAATGCCTCCATGCAACACCTGTCCCAGTACAGACTCTCTCCTTGATGCTTCCCTATTAGTACCCACCAGGATGCTCAAGGACCACTCCAAAGAACAATGACAATCAGCAGAGGGGATAACACGCAGTGACAGCCCTCAGCAGTGGCAACTCCCAACAACTGTCATTGCAGGGTCTCCACAGGGCCTCGTGGTCTCCTGCCTCCTGGGTCCCTTCGCTCACAGGGACTTCCTCAGCCTGTCCCTCCAGAGGGCAGTATACCATCGATGCTACCAGAGCCACATGCCTTTGGGAGCTACTACGCAAGGGGAGCCTTGATGAACCTCTTGTCCTCTCCCATGGCTGCCTGCTGGAAGATTGGGTTGCCATGGCCAACCCAAGTCCCTGACACAACCTGTCTCTCCAAGAGGCCTCTCCCAGGACCATTCTGTCCTCCTAGAAGTGCCCTCAGTGTCCAGGGCATTTAGATGCCCAGGGGCTTGACCGGAGCCTAAATTCCACTATCTCACGTCCCTCCAGCAGGGCACCTTGTCGTTGACGTAAATGGTGCCTCAGAAACCACCTGTGATGCCCGTAGTCTCTCAAGGCGCAGACCCTTCTGACGGGGGCTACTGGCTGGCCTGTGTCACGTGACTTCACTCTCTGTCACAGTAGGTCAGTGCCTTCCTGAAACTTACAAAGAGCATAGAAACCAGATAAAGTCAGGCATATGTTGTATTATTCTCCACTCCTAGCCCTGAAGGGGCAGCAGGAAGGAGCCCATCGCCAGATCATATTTAAATTATTCCAGTGGCAAAAACAAATAAACAAAAATACATGTTCACTTGAAAAAGTACACCCTCATATGGGTCTAGCTTAGGGATATCAAACTCATTTTCACCAGGGGCCACATTGGCTTTGCAGTTGCCTTCAAAGGGCCGCATGTAACTTTAGGAGCATATAAATGTAACCAGTCCTTAACAGTTAAGTGAGAGCTTGGCACTGCCGCCCGGGTAGAAACAAGGTGCCGGGCGGGATGACAGAAGGTGGAGGGCCAGATTCAGCCCACGGGACCTGTGTTCACCACCTGTGGTCTAGCTATTGCCAACTTTTAGCTTGAAAAGCCCATCCCACCCACTGGCCCGCTTGAGCCTCATAAAATTCCCGTCGAGCGGTTCAATCATCCCAATTTATTTTCAGTTAAGGAACTGAGGATTAGCAAATTAAAGTGATTTTCCCAAGGCCATCTCACTAATTGCTGACGTTCAGAGCCAGCCTCCAGTTCTGATGCAGATTCAGCTCTCAGTTCAGTGGTCTCCCCAGTGCGCCAAGAGCTGGGGGAATGTTAAAATACCATCAGAAGTGACCTTTGGGTATGACAAACGTCATAAATGCCAGCAAAGACAACGCGTCCCCTGCCTCCCGAAGGGTTGTGGACATAGTGAGGTGAAGAATCGCTCTCTTTGCAAATCTCCAGCCACCCCAAACACACACAGCCGTCTCCAGAGTGAGGTTCTATTCAGTACAATGGAGATGCAGGACTCCCTCACAGACCTACAAATCAGTGCTTCATCAGCCTCAAGTAATTGCTTTGCTGCAATAATAAACACTCATTAGATAAAGATTTGCTTGTTTCTTTTTGAAGGATGCTAAAAAAAAGTCTCCCACTCTCAGCCAGCGTTCCCTAAACTTGACCTGCTAGGAATACTAACCATTCTAGAGCCCAAGCTGAAGATCTGTGTGGTTACTATCAACAGATAATGCAGGGAGTCGTCGTTAAGGCCAAACTGTGAAGGCAACAAGATCTGACCTCCCCTCTTGTGAGGCCAGATGTCCCTGCATATGCAGCAGTGTGCACCCAGGAGAAGGACCCCCAATCATGACACTCAGAGCTTACATAGGGACACAGGAAGCTATGACACATCTTCCCATCCCCCACCTTCGGAGAGAGACAGAGACAGAAGACAGACGGGGGTGGGAATCTTATCATTTGCTCTGGAATGCAAACAAATTGTGGGAGAGGAGGGGCCGGTCTCTGATCTGGGATATAAGCAATGGTCGCTGAGGGCGTGGAAGAGCTGACACAGGCTCTGCACTGCATTACCCTTGTCCTGGGAGCGATTGGCTCTGGAGAAGAGAAGGCCTTCGCCCTCTTCACAGCCAGCCAGTCTCACAGCACTGCAGGCCTGAAAGAAGCAGCAGCTCCAGGAAATCCAGGGAGGATCGCGGCCAACACTAGTCAGCCCAGGAAAGAATTATAAACCCGAGAAGCACATTTTTGAACTAGGTGCTGCGAGGTGATGTGTACATCTCTCACCAGCCTACAAAAAAGGAATAAAAGGCCCCTGGCTTGGGGATCTTCTCGCAGAGTCCTCCCTCCATGGGAGCTGCTGGGGCTGTCACACTTGGTGGCACCTCCATGACGGAGAGGGGGCAGCAGAGTGCCTGTTCCGCTTCCTCCTCTAGGTCGCAGGGCTGACCTTTGCCTGGCCCGACAACCATAACGAGGTCAAGCAATGCAACAGCAAACTCAGCCAAGGCCAAGTGGTCACTCGCACGCTGGTTCTCCCGTTGGAACCTGACTTCCAGCTGGGGTCCTGCTGGAAGGTTCCCAGGAGTGATGCTAACCGCCGGGGTTTTATAGTAGATCACAATTTTATGGGAAACCATCAAATCTGCCATCTTATTGAATACACGAAACAATCCTGTGAAAATGGTAGAGCGGGAGCTGTAACTCCCAGTTTCATAGATGAAAATAAAATGTATCTCCAACAGAGCAAATAACCATCAAGATCACACAAGTTGATGATTGGCAGAAGCAGAATGGAAGCCCATTTCCTGTCTCAGCCCCTGTGATTTTGCACGAATCCAGCACCACCTCCCTACACCTACGCCAGACCAATAAATCCATGAGGTCTTAAAACCTAATAATTTTGGCTTCTTCTTGGGTCCTTCAAAATATTAAATGACAAGTATGATTATTTTCCAAAGCATTGGCTTATTTTATTGATGTCATTGCTGTTGTTTCAAATACTTTTAAAATAATACAATAGTTTTGGTATGGTAAAGCTTGAACATTTCACCTTTTCACCTTGACATATGCATAAAAGAATTGGATCACATTTTATCTTCCTTTCTTAATCAAGGAGCCAATCAGGTAATTAATAATGCCAGTTATTATGCAAGTGTTCCCGAACTTTGCTCCTAACTGTGCAAGGTTGAAAGTCACTTCTACACATAGTAATTTATACACATGTCCAAAAGAGTCAACCTTAGTTTCTAAGAACAAAATAAAATCTCTCTTCTTGAAATGAAAAGTTGTTTTGCAGTTTTTTCCTTTTTTATTTAAATGCTCCTGATTTTTAATAAATTTACACAGAATTTCATGCATGGACAGGAAAGTATTTCATACAAAAAGCTGCAGCTTTTGAGTCCTCTAAATTTGTCCATTGACTATGATGACTGTGCACATAAAAGAATGTACTTTCTGCATGTCAATAAGCACAGAATAGTCTGATTCAAAACATACAGTTTCATCAAATGGTAATGATTTAATTAATAAATCAAGCCATGTCTAATTCCTTTCAAGGAACATAAGACAATTTACATTCATTCTAAATACACAATAAGTAAATAGTCCAATTGGCAATAGATTAAATGGGTTCTCAGTCAGAGTCCTGATATAGACATTGTCACAAAATCATTAGAAATTATCATAAGAGAACATGATTTGATGTATAATGTTGAAATGACAGAGAACTGGGGTGTTTTTCTGGTTACAATTATACAGGAGGTATTCACAGCTGCCTATCTA
The DNA here is from genome assembly GCA_004024845.1 of Tonatia bakeri. Lineage (NCBI taxonomy): Eukaryota > Metazoa > Chordata > Mammalia > Chiroptera > Phyllostomidae > Tonatia > Tonatia bakeri. The sequence continues at coordinate 25,082 of PVIA01009185.1, read as the reverse complement.
ATCCTTGTTGAAAGGTCCAAGTACTTCCTCCATACCTCTTTCTCATGACCGAGTTGAGGACGTCCCCGTTAGAGGGTGGACAGAGGAAGAGGAGCTGCGGTCGAGAGAACTGGGATCGTGCGGAGAGGGGGAAACCAGGAGGGACCGACGAGGCAATGGTGCGTTCTGGGGGCCTCTCCACCAGGCACACCACACATAGAGCATCTTACTGTAACCTCATGGCATTCCCACCCTCTTTACAACCACCTCCCTGTTTCACAGATAAGGAAATCAAGGCTTAGAGAGGCTGAGGAAGCTTTCCAAGGTCACGCAGCTACGTTGTGAAACTGGAAGGTGAACTCATTTTGACTTCCCTGTCCACGGTCTTCCTCAAGCAACCACACCATCGGAGGTGGCTCTAAGGAAAGGGTTTGCAAAGGGACAGAGGGACGACAGTTTGAAGATAATGAGGGCGGGATTTGATTAGGAAGTGAGGAAATTCTCAACGATATTTTCAGGAGCTAGTGCACAGAATTCATAATGTGAGGCATACATGGACGCAAACGTGCCAGAGGAGCGGCAGAGATGAAAGACGCCAGCTTCAGGGCAGGGGTGTGAGGGCAGAAGGAGGGACTGAGATGAAAGCGAGAACAGAGGTACCAGCATTCCGGAGGAGGGGCAGAGGCCCTGGCAGAGGGATTGGCCCTGAGGACAAGTGGAGCTGGGCACAGGATCAAAGTGAATCAAAGCACAGGGGGGAAACAGAGAGGGCTCCACTCCTCAGAGCAAGGGCGAAGAGGAAGATGGGGGACAAAAAGAGAGTACTGAGTGTGTTCCTCTTGATTGAGAGTCCTCAGAGCTAAGATATGAGAAGTGGATTTGGGAGGTAAGAGGGCTGCTAGATGGTGTCTCCTTTACTCTGAGACATCAAACACAAAATGTGTTGGTGTGGGCTGGCATTAGATTCTGAAACTATGGAAGTCCGAAGCAGAGAGATGAGTTTAAAGCCAGTAAGACATTACAATCAACCATCACTTACCCAGTGTCATACAAAAAGTTCACAGTACACAGAGAAGGGAGAGGGTGACTCTGGAGAAACACGGAGTTTGGTGGGAGAGAGTGGGGCAGCATCGATTATCACTAGAGCGGTGAGTGCTCTGGGAGAGGGGACACAAAGGGGATCAGGGTCTGTAATACCACCTCTCCTCAAGGATCTGCACTGTCCTGTGCCAACTGAATTAATTCATTCTGTCTGGGGGAAGGATTCAGAGAGGAAAGGACCCAGGGCCTAGGCCTGGAAGGATGCATACCAAATGTCTGTCTGGTTGCAAGGGTCTTGGGGGGGTCAACCTAGGGCTAATTTGAGCATTCACCCTCCTTGGCCCTAATTGAAGAGACACGGAGACTAATTAGAGCAGGCAGATCTAGGCTCACGAGGTAGTGAGAGGCACAGGCTCAGCTCCTGACTGGTGGTGCTGGCTGGAAGGCTCCGGACAGCAAACAGCAGGCTGCAGACACCGAATTCCAAAGAGCCATGGGCCTGACTCTACCAGGGCCTATCCCAAAGCTCTCTGAGGTCACGCGGAGAAGGAGGAGGAGCTTCCATTCAGGACACCTGGACCTAGTTCAGTCACGGACCATCTGAGTCACCTGGGGGTTCAGGGTGCCCAGACAACAGACTCTGGAATGGGGAATTGTGAGCAGATGGTGCAGCGGGGACTGTTCTTAGGAGCATCACCTGAGTGGAGGGAGGGAAAGGACTGGGTGGAGGGAGGAGTTGAACCAGCATGCCCTAAACTCAACTGGAGGTGTCAAGAGCTGATACAGGAGTGGGTGTCTTGGTCCTCAAGGCACAGAGAAGGGCAATGCACCCCAGCAATGACCACAATCCACTGCCAAAATGAGGGAGAGTCATTGTCAACTTCAGAGTCTTTGTCCTACCACTTACTTGACCTTCCCAATTAGATTTATGATTGACATCTCAAACTTTTAACATATCCCCAAAGGGAACTGTATTTCCTATCCAATCCATCCCTCACTCAGTGAAAAGGATCTATTACCCACCTAGTGGCAAATGCAAACAACTTCAAATTCATGCTCGAGTCCCATCTTTACCTCTGGGCTCCCTCCATGTCCAATCCATCAGAAGATCTTCTGAACAGTAACTTCCAAGACAGATCCCAAGTCTGTTCACGTCTCCCATCTCTACCATTAATTCTGAGTCCCGGTGAACAGCATCCCCTGCCTGGATTACCAGGTGGCCTTCTAACTTCTCTCCCTGCTTCCATTCTTGTATGTTGTGTCCATTCTTCTCCTATCACCTGCCATGATCTTTTTAATATTGTTGCATGTCTTTGATTTTTTAAATCTTTTTATTCAGTTATTTACACCCCTACACTTATGTACATATTTTATGTGAATGAGATTATATACTTTTTTAGTCTTTTTTATGTTCCTTTTTTGTATGGTTCTCCCGTCTCTCACCTCCTCCTACATCAGCCTCCCTACTCCCCAAACATGGTAGCCCAAGTTCACAAGCTGTTTCTTCATGTCTGCACCCATGGTATTCTTCTGTTATTTCAATCCAATTGAGATATATATGTGCATATACATATTTCTTTTATATACAAATATATCTTGTATATGCACTTGGTATGCATAATAGAAGGCATTTTTGTCAGTTTGATTTACAAAATGGAGCCCTAATGTATATATTTCACTGCATCTTGCTGTTCTTCCAACGACGCTCAGTGGGAGGTCCTTCAGGTGAAACAAACAGCTAATTCATTCTTTTAAGGACGACATAACATACCACAGTATATATGCACGTACCATAATTTATTCAGTTATTCCTCTATTGGTGAGTATTCATCAACTTCTTTCCAGTTTTATTTTTCTGTTTTGCTTTGCTACTACGAAAAATGCCACATGAATCATCCTTATTCATGAGTCCCTACATGTTGGGATTTAATCCCTGTAAGAAAGGTCACCAGGAGTGAGTGAAAGGATCCATACAGTTTTCATTTTAATAGGTGTTGTCCATTGTTTAATAAAAAGGCTATAAATTTTCAAATCTCCAAGTAAAACCTGGAAGTACTATTTTCCTCTCATACCTGCCAACCATCAGTTTCACATTTCCCTTTAACTTTTGCCAGGCGAAAGGTGTAAAATTATGTGTCACCGTGATTTTAATTTCCATTTCCTGAACTGAGAGTTGAACATCATTTAATGTTTACTGGCCACTGGTATTTGCTTTTCTGTGAATAAACACTTTAAGCATTCGCTCATTTCCTTAATGGTTGTTTGACTTGTCAACATGTAAGGAATCTTCGGATATTAAAGTTAGTCATGCCTTGTTCATTATCCACAGTGAGAATGTTACCAGAGCATATCTTTAGTAACTGACTCTATTTGTGGAGATTTTGTATATACAGCATCTTATTTCTCTTGGAGTCAAGCATACCTCCCCATTCTTATCCAGATTTTAGGCTTGCCATTTCATTAAGAGAGTATTCCCAGCTTCCATACTATACATGAAGTTTCCTAGATTTGTCTGCATTTAACTCAGGAATTCACTTGGGATGTATTTTTTATATGTGGCGTAGGATTGAAATGGATCTATTTTTATTTTCTTTCAGATGAATAGCCAGTTGTGCCAGACCCTGTATTAATTGTTAAAGTCTCTCATGTAAAATGGGAATATTCACGAGCTCCCCATTTCATGTCCCGTGAATGTGGTTGTTCGTACACTACCCCACACCGATTTGGTTACGGCGGCTTCATGGTAGACTGTCTCACAAGGCGAATCTCCAGATCCCTGTCCTTTCTCATGCTTCTCCTGCATATCACCCTCAGGCTCTTATTCTCACACTCTAACCTTAAGAGCATTTTCTCATCCCCCCAAACACTGGGGAGCTCTAACAGACGTGGCATTAGTTTAACATAATTAACAAATCTGTGATAGGAAGTCTTCTTATCCAAGAATAATGTATATGCTTTTTGGTTTAGATTAGTTCTCCATCTTTAAATAAGATTACTATAGTATTCTTCATATAAATTTACTATCTTTCTTATTTTATTTACTCTTAAGTTCTTTGGTCTTTTCAATATTATAAATAAATTTTTCCATGTCAGATAAGAAAAAAATAGCATTGATTTTTTTATAGACAGATCCTATATCCTGCTACCTTATCCTATTCTCTTAATAACCGTAGTAATTTTACTAGTCTCTTGGGTTTTCAAACACAAAATATGTCATAAGCTCTACAATACAAGGTTATTTCTTCTTTCCAAATGTTTGTAGCAGTCATTTTCTGGCTTTTGCATTCACTGAAACCTCCTTGGCCATGGTAAATAATAAAGGGAAGAGCAGGCCAGCTACATGGCTCCTGATTCCAGTCGAAATGGTCTTCCCGTCTAAACAACGCTTAGCACCAGTTTCCAGTGGTGGACAGGGTGTTCGTCTCTGTCATGTTTAAGTCGTTTTACCTGATCACCGCTTTGTGAGTCGGTGTTAGGAACTGCTGCTGAATGTCATCAATGCCTTTTCAGCTTTTATTATCGTAACCAGAAGGCTTTCTCTTTCTGTTTGTTAAAATAATGGATACTATTTACATATTTCATTGACATCAGACTTGAGTGTACTAGAAAAGAACTGCCTCATCATCACACGTTATCCCTCTGATACATGGCTAGAATCCACCAATGAACATTTACAATGTTTGCATTTATACCCCCCAGTTGTAGTAGTTGTATAGTTCTGCTGAACAGGTCGATCACCGCAGAACAAACCTGAAGGATCGTTAAAGGGCTACCGTGGAAAACTCATCAGGAATTTACAGGCCCACAGCTGCAATTTATCTAACCTTTAAACATCATATAATTGCACTGTTTTCTAATCCAGGGGTTTTCAGACTCTGTTACGAATAAGATCACCATAAGAACTTGGTGAAAGAACACGCAGGCCTGGACCCTGTCGAACGTACTTCAACAAGCCTAGGTCTCTGCATTCTTTATCAGCCCCCCAGGGGGTTCTGGCACCCACCAGAATTTGAAAACTGCTGTTCTAAACCATTGAGAAAGCTCCTAATTTATTTTGTGAAGCCAATAAAAAAAAATTTAAATACCCAAATCTGATAAAGCTAGGATATTTTCATCTTTTGAAAACAAAACTCAGAATGTGTTAGTTCCCTTTTGCAAGGCCTTCCATCGCCCTGGAATCAGACCCAGGCTCCACAGTCCAGCCCACGAAGGCCTGCCTCACGGGCCACGCCACAGCCCTTGGGCATCCTCTCACTCTCTGAACCGCAGCTTTTCCATCCTCATGCCCTGCCAGCTCGGCCCACTCCAGGGCCTCTGCAGCGTCCTCCAGCTGGAACAGTCTTCCTCCAGATGTTGACATGCTCACTCCTCCTTGATATCCAGCACCAGCCTAAGGACCCTGTAGTAAGGGAATCTTTCCCCTACTACAGTCCTGGAGTGAGTCCTTGTTGCTGCCTGATGTTTTCCATTTGTTAATTCCCATTCTCTCTCTGTGTGTGTGTCTCTCTCTCTCCCACCTCCTCACCTCTCCCTCTCCAGACTGTAACCCCATAACAGCAAGGATTTCATCCGATTCATTTACCACTAAATTTCCAATACCTACAATAACACCTGAAACATTCAGGGAATGAATGTATCCCCTTGTTATTATTAGTCTGCAGACTTCTGGAAGATACAACTTCTGCTTCGTGTCTGGAGCCCCAGAGCACGGCACAAAACATGTGCTCAGAAAACATTTGCTAAATGAGCCAAGTGAATAAATGAATGCTTGTTGACTTTTACTCAGCTCCAAAAAGACTCATAATAAAGGGCTGTTGGTTTTAAAATACTGCTTTTAAAGCTTGTCGAGAACGTAATGACTCTCCAAGAAGCAGGAGGTGAGACTGGCCTGGGGAAGGAGGTCCCACCAGGAGGGTCCAGCTCCAAACCCTCATCAAGGCGCCTTCCCCCAGACGTGTGACTGCCCTTAGCAGCTGTAATTGAATTATAAATCTCACACCGAAATGAGCTGGAAACGGTCGCCTGGTACCAACTCTGCCTTCGGGCTGGTTTCACCGTCGTTAGCCTCCCTTCACAGATGGAGCTTGTTAGTAACAAAAGAAAATAGAGACCCTGGGACTGAAAAGGGGGGGAAATGAGGCAAAATAAAAAAGTCGAACTAGAGTCATTTCAGCAAACTCTCGGGAGAGATAAAGGAATGTGAAGAAACCAATTCCTGGGTCTTAGAAGCGCACTCTTACCTGAGTAACAGAGAGCAGGATACTCGGCCTGGGCACCGTCAGCCCTTGTCATGTACTGCATGTGGTGTGGGCGTGTCACCTTCTGTATGTCCTAGCCGCTGACATCAGGTGAGGTCGTACAGAGCTGGGGTGTGGGGGAGCTGGAGAAATACAGTCACTGAGAAAGGAGGAGGTGACCACAGTTAGTGATTCTGCACTAAACACTGGATGCTGGATGCTGGCCAAAAGAGGTGTCAGATGTTCTCATCACCAAAAAGAAAAATGACTCTAAAGGATGTCTTCCTTAGCTCGACAGCAGCGATTATTTCACTACGTAGATGTGTATTAAGTCGTCACGTGGCACACCTGAAATCTGTACAATTTTATTGGTAAAAGTAAAATAAAGAAAGAAGGATAAAGGGAGCAGGCCTTGTGCTCAAGGAGGCCACCCGGGAATGACTCTCCCTGAGTGACTAGAGGTGCCGCCTATTTCCACCCTGAGTTTGCAGATTTGGATGATGAAAGATCGGAGAGGGTCAGTGACTCCAGCCAGGCCAAGAAGGACAAGGACAGAGAGGAAGCCAGCAGAGTGCAGACCTGTCTTCCAGCCTGTTTCTGCCTCTTAACCTGAGAGGCTAGCCAGGCCCTCCCAGGGCTGCCCGGCACATAAAGGGGAGGGGCCAGCAAGGCGTGTGGGAAAGGCAGGAGGGAGGGGATTGGGGACATGCTAACTGCTTTCAACTCAGGCTCTCAAGTCTAATACTGAAGTATTTTCTCAAGTGAGAGTTGAGAATTCAAGAAGGGCGATGCTCAAAGGGATCTAGTCTTCAAAAAATAATAATTTAGTCTCCCACAAGGCAACCTTTTAGCATGGGAAAAAAACCCTCGTACTCACAGCCTCCAGAGCTCGCCAGGGACGAAACTCTTCTTCACGCTGTTTCTGCTTGTCATTTATGTTTGTTGTCTTCAGAAAACCATCTTCTGGGAATGTGGGGAAGCCGATATCTTTAAGCACACATTTCCCCCAAAATCACACAGAGGGCCTCAGTGGAAAAGAGCAAGCATGCTCTGGGACAGGTGGTCCAGGGCGGAGTGGAGGCTGGTCCCACCGAAGAAGGAAGCCGGGTAGAGGGGGTCCGAGTCAGAGTCTGGGAATCACATCACACACAGAACCAAAGCTAAGGGCCCTTTAAGCAGGGGAGCGGACAGCCGGAGTCTGAGCAGGCAGGGTGAGTCCAAATAAGGATGCTTCTGAGGCACCCTCTACAGCAAACTGGGAATGGTGACGAATTGCCAGAACCCAGGAGTTCCTTCACGCCACCCTGGCCTGGGTGGGGGATTCCTTTCCAGACACCCCTGCCAAGGAAATGACAGCACAAGTGTGGGAACCCTCTCCCTGCCCTGATGGCAGGGAGGCCAGAGACACACAGTCCGTGGGGGGTTTACAGAAAGGACCCAGCTCACGCCCTGACCTTCACCTCGGACCTTCTGGCATGCAGTCGTCACTCCAGCCATCGGGGTTTCACACTGTAAAGCAGGGCCTCTTGGCCTCAGCACTGCGGACGTGTTGGGTCTGACAACTCTGCTGCGGGGGCTGTTCTGTCCCTGCAGAATGTTTGGCAGCACCCCTGGCCTGTCCCCACTAGGTGCCAATGGGACCCACGCCCTCCCAGTTACGACAACCAAACATGTCTCCCGGCATTGCCGATGTGCCCCAGCGAGTCACTGCCAGAGCCTGTGAGTGGCACACGGGCCTCTCCAGCACGAGGTCAGATCCTTGGACATGGGAAGCGTGGCAGGCTCTCCCTTGCTGCTCCCACTGCCTCAAAGACCCAGTTCAGGGTCTCAGATCAGCCGCTCAGCTGCCACTCTGTCACCTGATTGTCAACCTAAAAAGTGAATGTGTATTCTCAAAACGTTTTCATGAAATGAATAGATTCCACACCAGCATACCTATCACTGACAACCAAAAAGTATAAAGAAGTTCCCAGTTAGAATGTATAATGATCGACATGAGATGGAGAGCTACGCGGGTTATTACCAACCAACAATTCACATGCGAGTAATTCGCTGGTAGCTCCGTCGCCAAACAGCAGTGGGAGCCTGGACAAGTTGATTAGCATCTCTGGGGCCCCACGTTCTCCTATGTGAAGCAAAGCACTAAGGACCATAACCTCAAAGGTCGCACAGTCTGGGATCCAGGCGCCAGTGAAGCGATACAACATGCTTAGTGGGTAGCACATGGAGCTCTTTCTGTCTTCATTTAGGCCGAGGTCCCAGGACAGCAAGTGCCAACTACAGTGCATAGTAATGGAAGCCTTGGCTAACTACCCACCTCTAGCTATACCTACAGTCAGAAAAAGGACGAGAGGATGAGTGGGAGAGAGGATTTTGGAGAGGCTGTCACTCTTCATGGTCCTATCTCCTCCCCTCTTTGCCAGCCTTGGAGGAGGGGCTTCTAGACCACCAGAAGAGCTTGTCCCACATGCCCAGAGTGTGTGGGACTCAGCTCACACCTGAAAGATGTGAATGGCAAGGGCCTGTGGCTGCGTGGCTGCTCAGGTGACATCTGAGGGAGCCAGGTCATGTATGCAGAAATCCCCATGGCAACAGACGTGTGACTCGATGGGGTGCTCTGAGAACAAACCCGCCAAGGATTAGCCTAGATCCTGCCCGGGAAGACCTGTTGAAAGCACAAGGAGACTGCAGCCAGAAGACTTGAGATGTGTCCCTTTGGATGGCCAGAGGCTGCAGCACAATCTCAAGTGACCAGCCAAAGAGGCCAGAGGGCAGAGCCGGCTTCACAGAGAAGAGCCGGAAGGCCTGTGGAGGGAGGAGTCAGCGAGATCCCACACAGCAAGTCCCAGCGGTTAGACAGGCCCTGTGGACTGGCCGCTCCCCTTCACCCGGGCTCCAGCCTGATCACCAGCAGAGACAAACCCACTTACTGGGTGTCCTGGACATGCAAAACAGCTCGCCCATTCCAGTCTGCACCGTGATCGTCTCAGATAATCGTCTGAGCTCATTAGGGCCAACACACTATGCTCTCTCTGGTCATTGGGGTTTTTTTGCTTTTTTCTTTACACAAGTAAGGCATGAATACATTTACTTATTAAAATTTAGGGCAAAGCTGATTTAGCAGAATGCCATAGGTCTCTATAAAACCAGCCCTTCCTCTGGGGAGGCACTCTTATCCCTTTGGCTATTTCTCCCCAGCTTTTATGTTCTCTGTGCACATGGGCACACACAGAAAAGAAGTTTTGTTTTCCGATCTTTTTAACATGAACGTACATTGTTCTATATTTTACTTTTTCACTTAATAACAGTACTCCAAGATCTTTCCACAACAGCATGTACAGATCCACTCATTCTTTTAAAAATTGATTTGTAGTATTTCATGGTAGAGTTGTACCATAGAGTACATTCCCCTGCTGAGGAGTATCTAGATTTGTTTCTTTCCATTCTTCACTCTTGTAAACAATGCTTCAGTAAAAATGCTTATGAATGCTTCATAATTTACATATGCAAATATTTCCTTAGAGTAAATATTGAAAGGCTGGATTACTGGATTAAAAGTGTATGCATATATTAAATTTAGGGAGAAATTGTAAAATTGCCCTCCAAAACTTCTATTTATATTACTCTCACCAACCACAAATGCAAGGAGTTGCTTTTCTGTGCCTTTAGATTTTTTCCAGTATGGTGTATTTTTAATACTGCCTCATTTTGGTTTAAATCTACATGTTCTTGATTACCAGTGACCTTACCCCTAGTGCCTAGCAGAGTGGCTGCAACGAGATAAATACTAGTATTTTCATAAGTTTTCCAAAGGCAACAGCAAGAGCAAAGACCATTGACCAGCTGATGTGCAAGGAGGTACACCCGCACTCTGTATGCATTTCCTCATCAGTTCCCTCCGCTGTGCTCTGAAGTTGTTATTCTCCCTCCCATTTCACAGTGAAGCCTCGGAAGCCCTGCCGATGGAGTCCGTTCCTCAAAATCACAAAGGTAATTGAACAACACAAACTCCAGCGCAGGCCCGACCCCAGAAACTGAATCACATTCCACCTCGTCACCCCTATATCTTGCTTAAGCGCCTACTCTGTGCAAGGAGTGGCAGGGTCTCCGATCATCACACGACGCCCACTCCAGATGTGATTGGTCCAGATGTGATTGGGGGCGTGGTGTAGCGCAGCACACAGCAGTCACAAGGTGCGGAGTGTGGGCGCACAGTGGTCAGTACCGCCATCGCTGGTAACTCTGGCTCGCTCAGGTCCCTCCCCAGCGGCGTTGGGAAGACTGTGACCAACTGTGTAGGGAGAGAGCATCGCCTCTTTGGACTCACCGTCCATCCTCATCCTTACCTTGCAGGTGTGAACCCGGGTCTCCCAGAGGTTGGGAGTGGCCCAAGAGCTCACAGTAGGTCGGCGGTAGGAGACACTAAGTGTCTGGGGTTGCCTAGGTGGGAGACACAACTGGAGTGATTGAGGGAGGTTCCTGTAGGCTAAGCAAACAAGGGAAGTTCTGGAAGGGCAGAATTTGACTAGAGCCTAGAAAATGGGGAGGCTTATGGGGCGAGGAGAACACGAAGAATCAGTTTGATTCTTTGACAGGTCATACAGCAGTCTGACCTCTAACCCTGCCCCTCAGTGTCCTGGTAGCAGGGGAGTCAGCACAGGGACACAGAGAGGACTCCTGGGAACCCTGCTTCCCCAGGAGGAGCAGCAGGGACTTAAGTCACTGGGGCCTCGTGAAAATATCCCACTGAGTCCCAGCAAATGCACCCCCCATCTTTTTTGGCCAATCCCAGAAAAGCCACAACCACTCCAGGCCTCCTGATCCCAGGGGAAGAGGGACAGAGTGGACACCACAGTGGAAAGGGACAGTGGTCTGATCCCTTCTATATGAACACCATACCTTAAAAAAGAAAAAGAAAGAGAAAACTCTTGCAAATGTGACAGAAAGACCGGTCAGAGTGAGGGTTCCAGAAGATTCATCTTCATTGGCCTGGTGGTGGATAAATACACCTCTGCCCAGGCTCCGGATTCCACAGGGGATGCTGCAAAGAAACATTTATGGTCACGTCTGAACTCGCATGAAAATAGGACTAGTAGAAGCTGAAGACCTAACTTTGAATGCACACCCTGATTCTGACTGGGCAGGTATCTGCGCATGTGACAAACTCCACTGAAACTCAGTTTCCTAATGTGTAAAATGGAAACAGCAGTCCCACCATGCTGAGAAATACATGAGATGACGTAATGAAATCACACACAGCTGGCACGGTATCAAGTGTCACTGTGGTTGTGCATCAAGACAAAAACAGGGACAACCTGAAGGCAAGTCTCGGCTTCCTGTGCTAACACCCTCCAGCTCAGGAACAGTCCACAATTCCAAATCCCCACAGAAATAAGCCAGGGGAGGATCTAAAGAAACAGCTATGTATGATTTTCCATAGGTTAATCTGTGGCTCCCTGTGGGTTAAAGAAGTTTAAGAGCTCCTGGAAATTCAAAGACTGATGACTTCAAATCCTATCCCAGGAGTCAAAGAGGCTACAGCACTGCTCAATATTCTGCACGCAAGTCACAACTTTTAAGATGAGCATTTCAGGCTAGGCTCACCTAAGGTGAAGGGTTTCCAGAAAGCTGTGACTTTAAAACAAAGCCACTAACCAGAAAGCTGAGCTCTGCTCACAGCCTCTTCACCCAGCCGGCCCTCTGCCTGAGCCTGTGGCCGGGTCACGGCCCAGCTCAGATGCCCCGGTGGCTGCCACTTCCTCCCCGCAGCCTCTGAGGGACAGGAGAACTGATCACCTGACTTTGCAACTTGCTTCCAGCCCTTCCTGCAAGCTCTGTTGAAGATGAGGAGGTGACGATGATGCGTCCACACTGAATAGGGAACAAATTAAGTGACAGCTTAAATCTTATACCAGGGGAGGCGGGTGGAGATGTGAGAGAAGGAGGCGACCCGTCTTCTCTGTGTCCGGGCAGAAGGGCAGACCCGTAGTCAGAGGTGAGGGTGAGGGGCACATGGTTGGCCAGCTCCCAGCGTCCCATGGGCCCAGCAGGTCAACCCGGCTCGAGGCCTTCGAGAGGCTCCCTGGAGCCTGGAGTGCCTGCGAGGAGCATGGCTCTACTGGCCGGGGGGCCTGGCGGTCACAGAGCATTTCTCCACGCTGCACCATCATGCACGGCCGGCATTCACTGTCTGCCGCGGTGGCAGTAGGCGCAGCTTCATCTCATTCATTTAACCCCTACCACTGCCCGGCATTTCCTTTTTAAATTGGGGTGGCACCGGTTAATGAACTACATTGGTTTCAAATGCATGATTCTATAATGCATCCTCTCTACACTGCGTTGAGTGTTCACCACTCCAAGTCGAATCTCCTTCCGTCACCATATGTTTGGTCGCCTTGACCCTTGACCACCCTCTCCACCTCCCTTCCCTCTGTAACGACCATACTGTGGTCTGTGTCTGCACATCTTCATCTGTGTGTTCATCTTGTTTGTTCAGTCGTGGTTTCAGTTCTGTGTGCCAGGTATGAGTGAAGCTCTTAGCTTTTTGTGACTAGTTCACGTAGCATGATATTCTCAAGGTCCATCCATGTAGTCACCAGCAGCACTGTTTCATCTTTTCTGAGGGCTGAGTAGTGCTCCGCTGCGTATGTGTCCCACACCTCTGTCCAGTCCTCTAGTGAAGGACACTTCGATGGCTCCATGTCTTGGCCACTGTGATGAATGCTGCAATGAACACAGGGGTGCATAGATTTTTGCAAACAAATTTCTTCAAGCTTTCCTGGCAGATACCCAGAAGAGGGATTGCTGCATCCTATGGTAACTGTATTCTCAACTTTTTGAGGAACTGCCATACGTTTTCTCAGAGTATGTTCTCACTTTAATAGTGAAAGTAAAGATTAAGGAGTTTACAGGGTGACTTGCCCAGGGATTGTTGGTCCACACCTTGGTCTCACCTTGATGGTACTCCAGGCCTGGGCAGGGGTAGAGAGGCCTTCCTGGAGGAAGGCGGAGCTGGGTCTCCCTGGTGAGAGGTCCCAGGGCCTCCCTGGGGACCAGAGAATGGGCAGGTATCCATGAGAACATCTGGGTCCGTCCATCTGCAGAGGAATCAGGAGCCACAGACCTGAGCGACGACAGTGCAAATGCTGAAGCATGGGGGTGTTTTGTTCTCCCACATCTGTTCTCTTCCCCCAAAAACCCCCGCAACAAAAGCAGCGCCATGGCAGGGGGGCCCGGAGGGACCAGGTAGGGTGTCCCGTTGGTAGGAGGTGAAGGAATCTGCCAGGGAGACAGCAGCTGTTGAAAGTGGAATAAATCAGGCTGAACACCTGGGGTGGCTGGAAGGAAAAGTGAGTCTGGAACAGAGACGTGACCAGCGGCCTGAATGTGAGAGGACCCTGCAGTCTGGCCATTCGCTCAGGGCAGCAGTAGGGAGAGCTCTTTGTGCTCCAGATAAAGGAACAAACAAACATCAAACAGAGGAAGAAGTCCTCCACCACCAGCATGTAAATGAATGAGCAAGCCTGGCTCACCTGGGCCTCTGCGCGGTCTGTACAGTGTGAGGCCAGGAGGACGCTGCTTCCCAGGGCTCTGCCGGCACCGACGGTCTCCCTTTTTGCCTTTCCCTCTCCCACATTAAGTGGAAATAAGGCCTGCCAGGAAAGTGGGACCACTGTCAGCACATCTTCCGAAGTCAGCTTTGGAGCAGACTTTATTCTCACAGCTGAAAGGGAAGTGGGAACGGCAGGGATCTGGGTCTCTGCTTCACATTCCTCTACACGCTTTAAACACAGACAGGGCTGAATAGCACATGCAGCTTTGAATGTTCCTGGAATTTCCAGAGCGGAGGCTCGCCAGAGGCCTGACGCAAAAACTTGGCCCAAATTGGTTTCTTTTGTAGGAAAAGGACTAACAAGGAGGGAGGCACACCTGGACTGCTGGTGGCCTTTTTCCCTCAGCTCTTGTCTGTCTGTAAACGTGTAATTGCCATCCTCAGAGCTGGGCAAGGCAAAGGGGTGTCACAAAGAGTTTGAATGAAAGAAGCGACACTGTCACATGCTGGCTGGAGCTGAGTAGTGCAGCAATAATTACCGTCAGTCACGTGGCTTGGTGTCTACTTATCGTGACCCAGGCTGTTCACGGAGAAAGAAAATGACTGGGAGAGGGCGGGGGGACACCAAACTACTCCAGTGAGTCGGAAACAAGCAGAATGAACAACAATCAGGCGAAAATAACTGCAAGGAGAGAATGTAAAAGAAAGCAGGTCCCACTGTTTTCTGTAGGAATTCACAGGGAGCCTGTGGCTGTGGCCTCCTTCGCACTTCTCCTGAGGGGACAACCCAGAACAAAGCCAGCTCAGGGACACAGCTGGGGCCCTGCGTGCTTTCCACAAGACAGGAGCTGTCAGGCTACGGAGTCGACTGGACCCCCTTCCCTCTGAGAGTCTATTCCAAGCCAGAGAGCCAAAGGAAGCCCAGCTCTGTGCCCAAAAACAATGGGATCGATACATGAAAGAGATTCTGGAATCTTCCCCATCCGTTAAACATATCTGGCCACACAATAACCCAGGACTTGAACCAGAAGCCAGCAAACTTTTTCAATCAAGAGCCAGACGGCAAACAGTTTTGGCCACACAGTTCCTGCGTCAGCTACTCAACTCTGCCTTTGTAGCGCGAAAGCCGCCAAGGCAATAAGCCGGTGAAGGCGTGCAGCTGTGCTCCGATAACGCTGTGTTTACAAAGGCAGGCTGCAAGCCAGCTCTGGTCCGCGAGCCAGGGTTCTCCGGCCCCTGGTTCAGTGAGAACCACAAATCCTATTGGACCTCATAGCACTCGACCCTCCAGTGCTCACGTCTTCACAGGCTCATCCCCGAGTCTGCGAGGCGGCCACAGAGGGATCGCTAGACAGATCCAGCAGAGGGAGGAGTCGGGGTCACAGATGACAAGTGCTTTGCGCAGTCGCACAGTCTATAGGCAGCAAACTGAATGGCACTCTCTGTGCGCTGGAACTCCCACATGTGGTCCAGCCCCAAGCTCTGCAGCTTCTGCTTTCTCAGGACCCCCAGCCGGGCAGGGCATCTAACCAGCCCCAAATCTGCCCTGGCCGGCTGTGTCAGGCACGTGGAGCACCCCGACTCTCCCTCCATTTCTCTGCACAGCTGCCTGCGTGAGCTTTCTCAACATCACGCATCAGCCTGCCACCCTGCTCCCAAAAGACAGAGACGTCTCCCCGGGACCTGCAGGCTAAGGCCCACCCCTGCTGGCCCAGACCACAGAGCCCTGTGGGCTCCTGCTCCTGCCTAGCTCTCACCCTCGCCCCTTTCTGAGGTCCCTAAACCTGAGCAATTCCCGACAGCAGGATGTGCCCACAAGTCACCGCACAGGACTCTGGGCCTGTGTGTGTACAGCTCCCTGTGCCAGAAAGCCCAAACTCACCACCCACCGCTGTCTGACTCACACTACAGCCAGTTGCTTTGCTAGGAAGGCCTTGGTGATAAGGACGATTTAATATTCCCTCAAGAGTTCAAAAACCAGGGCTCTAAGTCTAGCTCCGCAAGGGACTGTGGCCTTCCATGGGCTAGCCAGCCCTTCCACACTCAGTGGGGTCAGGGGTCACCTCCAGCAGACACCCCTGACCCCACCCACACTGGGCCACCAGCACTCCTGCTCACATCTGTGATCACGCAAAGCCCCCACCTCGTGACGTCTTCCTCTGTCCACCACCCAAACACCTGAGGCATGCAAAGAGAGACCCCTGTTACCCTTCCACTCCCAGCACATAGCTGAGTCCCCGCTACAGAGAAGGTGGCAGGGGTGTGGGGACTGCATGGAAAGATGGATAAATGAATGCACTGGATGGAAGGATGGATACATGAATGAATCCGTGAATGGAGTTCACAGACGAGGAAACTGGGAAATTCTCACCACCACTCTTCCTGATACAGGGTTAGGCTGAACAGAGAGAAAAATTAAAACTCTCCTTTATAGCTGTGTGCAATTTAGACAAAGGCCCCAATTGTGTTTCCCATTATTTAGATTCCAAACAACAAAATTAGCATTCGGCACACACACCTTTTCATATGCTGACACTACGTGATTTGTGAGGGGTGAAAAGGCTTTGCCGTCCCCGCAAGGCTGATCTGCCCACACTGACGAGGCTCGGGGGCAGCTGACTTGACAAGAGCCCCACGGTCCAATTATTTCAGCCACCCTCAAGTCCACGGGTACTACACATGCAGAAGAATGAACGGCAGATCTGTCTCACTATGGTTTTTCATATCAGAGAAAAACAAACCCAGTCTGCGGCACAACAGACCAGGTGCTCAGTGGAGTCCAGAGTTAAGATCTCACAAGGGCACTGGCAAGGCTGGGCTCCTGTCCAGAGTGGCCATGGAAAATATGCAGGAAAAATTCACCTGGGAGCCGGAACACCCAGCCTTTTATCCTAACTTGGATCTCCAGCCTAGGACGTGAGACTCCGTGTCCTCTTCTGTACCTCGGGGTGGCGGTCTGTGCCCTGCCCACCTCCCGGAGCTGTCCTGAGGTTTCAATGAGATACATCCACTTCCTGAACTGTGAGTAACCACACAGAGACGAGGAGTCACCACACAGAGACGAGGAGTCACCACACAGAGACGAGGAGTCACCCAACCGTCCTCGCTCCTGTTCTCCTCCTTTCACGAGAGGGCAGCGGGAGGCTTCCTGTTACGTGAGACAAATTTGAGCCATGTTTTGCTTTCAACATTTAGCTTTCTGTTTGAGATGAATCATAAATGTGTTTGCTAGCACCAACTCCTAATTGGGGAAAGGCTGGCACATAATAATGAAATGTCACCTGCTAATAGGAGCTCCCTAAAGGATAATGTATCAAAATCAGATTTCAAGGGAAAGAGCCCATTCTGCATAATTAGCAAAGGCGGATCAATTTCTAAATATGAGCTTCTCCCCAAATAAATATCCAAATCTCCATCTTGTATTTCCTGAAGCATTCCAAGTAGACAGGTTGGTCCAGGGGGCACTGTCTGACCACCCAGTCTGGGTCAGGCCAGGGAAAACCACGCCATGCCAGCTCCTGAGCATACCATGGAACAGGAAGGTAAGTTATTCCAGAACAGTGGGCAAGCAGCGAAGACTGAGGTCTGAGCAAAATGCTGAGGGAGCGAGACCGTTCCCTGCGTGATAGTGGGTGGTGTTTCTCCTCTGCACCAGGAGCATGGCTGTCCATGGGGGCAGTCCCCAGGGGGTTTCATTTTGTCATCTGAAGGGGGCATGGAGAAGGGCTTCCCACACCCCCTCTCAGAAATGCCTTCCCCAGCATCCAGTGCAAGGGCCCAGGCCTGTAAGAAGTGGGTTTCAGATCACCGCCAGTCTGGACTGGGGAAGGGACAAGGACTGCTTGAAGAGGGTCCTTGGCTCCGGCCACTGCCCTCCACCGTGGCGTGTCCATTAGCTCAGTGAGTCCTCAAGGCACTTCGATGAGACAGGGCTCTGGATCCAGCATCAGAGGATGGCGCCGATGCTTTAGCGGGACTCCTCTTGGGGCGGTTTAGCAAGAACCCCCTATCCCTCATGTCTGCCCTGAGTGATTTTCCATCCACTGACCCCCTCGGTCTGCTCACTGGCTGTGAGTCTCCCACTGTCTTTGCCATAGTTAGAGCTGAATAGGTGTTAAATTTTGCTAAATGCTTTTCATCTCTAAGAGATGATCATACAGTTTTTCTTGTGTAGTTTCTTAATAAGTGGATCGAATTCCAAATGTGACACTGATGATGTATCCTTGCGATGAGTCCTATTTTGTCACAATGAACTGCCCTTCTTTGTGTTGAAGGCTGACACACTAGCATTTTCGTGAGCACTGGTGCCTCTGTGGTCACGAGGAAGAGGGTGCTGGCTTCCTGCAACGTTTCTGCTTGGCTCCAGTGCCAGGGTGGAGTGACCTGACAGAGGGAATTTGGAAGTATTCCCTCTTGTAGTTTCTGGAAGAATTAGTGTAAACTGATATTAATTCTTCCTTAAATGTTTGGTGTCACCCACTAGTTAAACCATCCGGGCCTCTGGCAAATGAATCACAGCTCCTTAAACTTCCCCGTCAGATCGTTCCAACACCTGTGCCACATCCGAGTTGTGTTGTGATGGTTGTTCTCAGGAGTGTTGCATTTTCTCACCTTTTGTGCACCCCGTGATCTCTTGTTGGAAGTAAGATATGAGGTGAGAGACTGGGGTAAATAATGTTATGTCTAGAAATGGGCACACCTTCCATGGCTCAGTCTCCAGTGTGAGGGTTTGCATTAATCTGGTCAGGTGTTTGCGATTTATTGTTGCTATGGTTACCCTCCAAAATTGGGAACATATCCCATCTCCAAAATTCCTATCGGAACGGATGGAGTCCAGGGTTGACTAGGGCAATGTCTGCTCACCTCTGAGTTCGGGTCTCACCTTCACAATGTGACTCAGAAATGGTCTCCTTGCACATTCCTGCTCCTCTCGATGGTCCTTCTCCCAACCACATCCTGCTGTTGTGACTGAAATCTCCCTAGGTGGGCAGTGGGACAGGGCTCGAGGAAGAACCCTGAGCAGGGTACAGAGCCCCAGTTTCAGCGGCCCCAGCAGATTCGCCCTGGCCCATCCGTCCGCAGGCAGCCTTGACTGCTGCTTTGTCAGCTGCTCAGCTGCAGGGCTCTCGCCCGGGCCGTGTCTGTGCTGGGGAGCCCGGGCTCCCGTCCTCTCTCCCAGACACGCTGTCTCTCCTTAGATCTCCCACCAGCTGTTCCCTCTGCAGCCTCAGCTCCCTGGGGGCTTCCCAAACGGCCACGAACTGAAGTCAGTCCGGCTCTCTTTCGCCGCACAGGTGGTGATACCCCTGGCAGCTCTGCATCCTGGAGTGGAAGCCGGATTCCGTGTCTTTTTACAGCTAGTTTTTGTTTCGGTTCTTAAGGCTTAATGCGAACGAGCTAAACACCCATCTTAACTGGGATGTCTTATTCCAATTCACACAAATCTTTAAACTTTTCAAAAACCTTTAGAGATTATCATCATAAGTTTAGAGAGAAATCTCTTTTAACCGCAGCATGCAGATAATTATAGAATCGAGGGGATTATCACTCAGACCCAACAAACACAAACTCTGAACATTTCTGTCTTCTGCAGGGCTCCTGCAACTAAAACGAGAATAATTTGAAGTCAGACAGAAAGAAAGCTTCCCTTCTGGAATAACAAGAAGCTGTTCCTCCTACTGCGTAGAAATGGGGAAATCATTCTATTTTTATTTTTATTTTTCATCACTTTAATACTGACAGTGGTTTTATTTTTAGTCCACTTTTAATTAGCTGTGCAGAAGCAGAGAATTGGTGCCAGTCCAAGGCGGGGGGAAAGAGAGAACCTAGGCAACCCCAAACTAACTACAATCGGGAGGTGCTGAGCAGAAAGGGGTCCAACTTAGCATGAACTCCACACTCGGGGCACCGGGAAAGGGTCACCAAGGAGGTTGCCGAGCCGTGAAGGGCTGGGTTCCAAAAGGCCACGTGGAGAAGGGTGAAGGCGCCAGATCACAGTGCGGGGGCTCTGGGAGAAAGCAGGAGGCCTGCTGGTAGGAGCTCTGACAGCAGGCCAGGCCTTCTGGGGAGTCAGCGCCCCGGGAGGCACTGCAAGGAGATGGATCTGGTGAGCAGGATGGATGGAAGCAGGGAGCTCCTGTGGGGGTGGGGGGTGTGGAGACCTCCCGTGAAGCAATCAGGGCCTCCCCTCGGGTGCTGGCAGTATGACTGGGAGATCGGAGAGGCATGACAAAGGCAGAGGAGAAAGGACTGTTTTATTACCTGACTGCAGTGAACGAGGAAGGGGCCAGTGACCAAGGCTGGGGTTCAAGCCTCGGCCCAGCCCCAGATGCCTCCCCATGGTAGAAAGTGGGATGCTGCAGCAGAGTCCCCAGTATCCTTAGCAGGGTGGCTTCAGGCTCTGCCTGGTACCCCAGGACCACCTGCCGCCTCTGTGTCCTTACCCAGCTATGGCCTGGGACTGGGTTCCACAGGGCAGCTGCTTCCTTATTCCTGATACCAGCAGTTCATCCCTGCTCTTCGCTCAACACACACCCCGAATCTCACACTGATTAGGAACTGATGTTAGTGCTACCCCGACGAGACACTGTTCCTCCCTCAAGGAGCTCTGTCTGGGGCAGTCACAGGGGACCAGAAGGCCCTCTGGGTTCCAGAGAGAAGGGGGTGCTGGGCACAGAGGAGAGGCTGCCCACCGGAGGGTGGGGCTGAAAAGCCAGCTTAATGGAGGTGGCACGGAGGCTGAATCCCCAAGGAAGAGTAGAAGTCGGCCAGGTGGTGGGCTTGGCAGGCAGGGAAAGAAGCCGCAAGGGAAGAGAGGATGTGATATTTAAGGACTTGCCAGCCGTCCGTAGAGCTGAGCCTCTCTCCAAACCCAGCTGCTGCCTCACACACCAGTTCCGTGCAGGACCCGATGCCTGCAGCTGCGGCCTGCCACCTGCCCCCGCAGCTCCCAAGCGCCAGTCACCTGCTCCCAGACTCCCAGACTCCCAGACTCCCAGCACCACCCGTCAGCCACCTGCAGACACCACTCCCTCCTGCCCAGCCTCCCAGCCTGCTCAGGCTGCCTCCTCTCATCTCATCCGTTGTTGTCCTCTTTGGGGCCTTGGCTTTGGGCTCCCTCCCACCTGTGACAGGCGGGAGCATCCCTCCAGTGCTCCGCTCAGCTAACCATACCCGGTGGACTCATCCAATGGGGAGTCGACCCACAGCCTCGGTCTCTCTGAGTGCCGACTCAGAGAAAGGGGTTTGCTGGCTGTAGGGCTGCCTGGGGGGCTGGAAACAACCTCCTCCCAGCGTGTCAGCAGCAGGGGCCTATAGCCAAAACAAGAACCCCGAAGCCATTGTCTCTCTGAAATGGTGCTGAATTCCCAATGGGGAGGCCGAGGAAATGCATGCACTCCCCTGGGACTGCTGTCAGGGGATAGGGACAAGGGACAACTACATTCCCACACAGGACAGCAAGGCTGGCCACGTGCCCTGCAGGGGTTGGGGTAGAGAGAGGTTTGTACACAAGCCCAGCCAAAGGTGTGGGCAGCCAGCATGTACCTGGGGAACCAACAAAGGGAGGCAGGCAGAAGCAGGAACCAACCTTCATCCAGATGTGCACGTGGAGCCCGGAGGTGCTGAGTATGCGCTCCCTGCTGGCTGTCCCCTAACCTGGACTTTTGCCCTAACTGCAATTCTAACCAACACATGCACGGCCCTGGACCAGTTGCCTCTGTTCTCTACACCTACATTGCATCATCTACAAATTATCCAGAACTCCAGCTTTCCCCTGCTGCGTGAGGTCTGTGACTTTCTTCCCACTTCACCCGAGCTGCCGATCCTCAGCATGCTGCCCTCTCCATCCGCAGCACACCCCCAAACAGAAAGCTGCCCCCCTCCTAATTCCCACTGCATTTTATATATATATATATATTTCTTTAAATGTCTTTTCTTTCTTTTAAAATTAGACTTCACCTCCACTATAGATCCACAACCCTTTATCCAAAATCTTTGCGGCTTCAAGTTTTCCAGGTTTCAGACAGGGTCAGAGTTCACACAATGTCTGCGTGTAGCACCCAGCTAGGTCTCGGGCAGCGCCCACCATCAGACATGAGCGGCTCGGCAGCGAAGCACATAAATACAGATATGCACGTGAACTGGGATAAAGAGGACCCAGATCAGAAGAAATGCACGGGGATTGCCGAGGAGGATGTGAGGCCATAGCAGACAGTGTTGGTCTCAGCAGCACAGAGAAGACCACACTCCCCCACACCCCAGAGCCCCAGAGCCCCAGAGCCCCGAAGCCAGCTGTCTACTGGGATGGGACACGGGCATGTGCCAAGGTAGCTGCTGGCAGAGCAGCTGCTGGGCAGACCCAGGCCCAGCACCTAGAATCCAGGTTCCACCAGGACTTCCATCTTTACAAGGGGCTTGCTCTTAGGCAAGTCCCATCACCTGAGCCTCAGGTCCATGTCTGTAAATGGAGACCATAAACACATCTCACAGGCTCATAAATGTGACATGAGGCCTGGGATGGATGAAGGCGGCATCGAGCGAGAGGAGTCTGAGGAAGGGAGCGGGTCCCCTCTGGGCCTGCCCAGGCCTGGTGAAGCTTGTCTGATTTCTTGCCTACCTGGTAAGCTCCTCAAGGCACATCCTGGGCCTTTTCTCCCTTTATTCCCAGTACCTCGCCAATAACGGGGTCTCAGTAAATGCTCGTTGAGTGAACCCATCATGGAATGAATTCTTGAGGACACTTCACCCCCATCCTCCTGTTCAAGCAGCCACCCTCAGCCAGTTGAGCATCCATCAGAGACCTGAGGGGGACTATGCGGAGGGGAGACTGTCCGGAGGGAGCCCCGCCCCGGGAACTGTGTGCTGCATTTACAGCCACACGGGGACTGCACGGGGACACAACAGAAGACATAGAGGCCAGGATCAGGCCACTGGCAGGAGCATACAGCTTGGAGGCATACACACCTGGTCGTGAATTCCAGCTCCACAGCTTACTATCTGCAGTCCAGGGCAAGAGTTCACCCTCCCTGGGCCTGTTCCCTCTTTCCAATGAAAACAGCAGTAAAACCTGCCTCCCAGGGTTGTCATTCCTATTGAAGCCCAGAGCACGTGGCCAGGAGGGAGATGCTATTATTTTACACTGCAGACGCTTGCTCTTAGAGCGAGATGCAGTCTTATATCATTACCATAATTAGCTTAATTGCTTTAATATATATTGCAATTAAAGCACCTATATTTGTCTCGGGCTCTTCATCATATATCACTTGACACCGTCTTGAGTGTCACTGTGGGACTTCCATCAAAGTCAGTGATTGACAGATGGCAGACACCCCTTAGGGAGCAGCCCAGATTCAGTTCATCCTCCTCACCTCTTACTAGGAGCATTTTTCCCCTACCCTCTTGGGACATTCAAACCCTACTCGCTTTGTCAAGAGTCAAGTAAGATGAGGTCTTTCCCTTGAAAACTTCCTTTCTTGTCCCCAGCTATAAATGTTCTCACGTCGCTGCCCCCACCCTGTGCCTCCTGTAAGGCCAATCACTGCATCACCGGGACAATGTGACAGCGAGTTCTTCTCATCTTCCTCCCCGACTTCGAGCATCTGGAGGGCAAAGGCAGATTCTACTCCTCTGTGCCTCCCTGGTGCTCAGCACAGAGACTGGCTCCTAAAATACCTCCAGCAGCTAAGCAGTCACATTATATAAAGTAGTGAGGGAAAAAAAACAGACCACTAGATAGTACGCTGGAAAGAGCAAGCTACAAACACAGCACTCCTTTCTAGAGGGGGTCCTTAGGTACCAGGACCACACCTGGGTGCTCGCTCTGACTGCTACTTTCGAGCGGAGGTGTGAGGCTTCAGGAGGCACCAGACACTCTCCCCAAACTGCCAGCGTGTGGCGAATGTGGGCCAGTTCTCAGGCCTGGACGCCTACATGCCCTGCCCAAGAACATGCCCGCCGTAAGGCTGGCATCACGGCAGCTTGCTCGCCCACCTGCCTTTGCACAGCCACTGGTCCCCTGCTGCAGAGGTTGTACCTCTCACCGAGGGAAATCTCCCCAGGCCATGCCACCTTGGACCCAGAGCAAGGACTCGTGTGATTCTTGGTGTCCAGAACCTCCCTGAACCCCAGCACTATAGAACTCTCTCACAAAGACATAACTTCCACGGCATTGACTTCTGATGTTTAGTGAGTAAATATACAAGTTTGCAACATATATGTATATATTTATATATATATATAAATATACAAGTTTGCAATATATATAAGCAGTACATATATATGCAGTATATATATGCCATATATGCAGTGTGTATATATACACATATATATGCTATATGTTCTTAAAGTATCAAGAACAGTCAGATGGAGGTAAGAACACCCATGGCTTCCCAGAGAGCACAGCGCAGTGCAGTGGGTGACGCAAGACCTCACTCAACCTTCCCCTCCCTTCTCCTGTTCCCTTCCAGAACAATTCAGTCCTAAAGCCGCTGGGTGGGGCTGAGACAGGAGGGGAGGGGGTGGGTAGAGGAGCCACAAGCCCCACCACAGAGAGGCCTGGGGGCCAGTGGAGGAGGAGGAAAACGTCCGTATGGCCAGACCAGGGCAGGGATAGTGCGGGACCCCCAGGAATGGGAGGTGGGGGCTGGGAGCCTGGGCACAGCGCAGCCCGGCACAGGGGCTGGAGCTTGGGGCTCAAGGACACCCGGTGTGACCCATGGCAAAGATGGAAGGCTGGTCACACACAGGGGATCAGAAAATAAGGAAATACACCATCGTGGAGTCGGATGTCTCACTTTTAGAGCCGAGGGAGTGATGAGTAAGGAAAGGCAGGAAACGAGAATGTGCTTTTTCTGTTAGGTTGGAACGATACCTCTTGTGTGAATTTATGGTTTCCAATATCTAGCATGTCCTGAAATGTAAGTGTAGGTTTGAGCTTTAATAACCTCAGAGTGTCAAGGCTGCACATTTCAAAGCATGCCATTTGAAAGATTAATTACTTATATTTCTTTCACATGTACTTAGTTTGTAAATTTTGAACTAAAAAGTTTTCATTTTTCTCAGTACTTCTAAAGACAGAAAACACTGACCCAACAGTAAAAACTTATTCAGAATTTTCAAAATGAAATGCAAAAGAGATTTCAATGAACTTCCCAATAATGATTTTTATCAGTTTATAGTATTTGTGCTTCTGACGTCATTAAAGCTTAAAATGCTGCTGAAGTTACGGGACGCACCACACGTGAATGCTATCGGGAGACACACTCTCTAGACCT